>KL282943.1:1034-32211 GCA_000699545.1 Podiceps cristatus | reverse complement strand
TGATTGTTTTTATTCAATAACCAAAAGTAGAGTTTTTAGAATGGAATTTTTCAGTAATCCCTACAAGTGTACTCTAGAAAGCATTGATTATCCAGAGATCCATACCACATTGGACCAGTGCATTAAAACTGCATTAAAGGTGCTATTAAAATTAATGCATTAATGAAAAAAAAAAAGGGGGGGGGGGGCGGAAACCAAACCAAAACCCAAAACTAGACTATTGTAGCATGTAGCTAAAACCTCCGTCACAAAATGGCACACAGTTGGGTATCACTTTGCATTTACTGGAGGTGCTTATCCACCTGGCTACTGTTGGAATGCAGAAGCTTACAGAAGTCTGGCATGGTAGCCAGATTCTTCTGTTTGTTTTTTCATTTTGTGGCGTGGGGTGGTGGTTGTTGGTGGGAGAGAATTTCAGGTTTAGTAAGGACAGTGTCATGGGGCCAAGTGCTGATTTGGTATTTTCAGCCAAATAGACATGCTTCAGAATCCTTTGGAATATCCTGTGCAAATGAGTGACAGTCTGGCAAGGAGACATATCCCCATATGAGTGAGTAAGCTGAATGCATGAGGTCAACAGACACATTAACACTGAGGTGGCATAACAGTATTTCCAAGTAGGTACGTAGTGATTCCTGTCTGTGCCAGCATTTGTGAAGACAGCTGCTCTCACCATATTTAGTGTATCGTCAGTCCTCTGCATCTGTGCAGCAAAGCAGTGCTACGTTGGTTAGTCTGCATATTAACACTAAAAATCAAAGCAAATTTGTTGTAGTTAAAGCTGTTAAATTACAACTTAAAACAGCATTAGGACGCTGAGACTTGGTGTAAGCAGGAGCAACTTGATTCATTGGAGCAGCACTTACATTGAGTTGGATTGAGCTTGCAATGCTAACAATATGGTGAGTGGAGATCTTAGTACAAGTAGTCTTCTAAAGTGTGAAAGCTTCCTTTCATAACTAACTCAGTGCTTGCTGGCATCTCCTGTGCAGTGTGGCCATAACACATCAAAGGGCTAGCCACATCAGTATTTCACTGACATTAATGCCTATATATTAGAATGAGGGTTTAACTATACTACGTAATGCCTTGGTAATAGAATTTAACTGTGGTGGAATATTCCTGGTACGATTATTAGTAAAATGTTATTTTAATCTCTGGATACATGTATTTTTTCAGAATAAGTAATACAGGATATGTAATTAGAAAATGCAACTTTTCAATGAGCTAAGAGGCAGAATATCTTGTACTGTTGTGCAATGTGAATGCTGGGTTATAAAAGTCAAAGAAACAATGTCTAGTTCTATGTAGCTGCTGCCTATAGTTAAGAAAGTGTGTTTTAAAAAACTTGAGTCAGTGGGATGACGTAGCCTTCTTCAGTGAAAAATTCCTTGTTTACAAATGTTTGAATATGTTGAAAAAAAAATGCGTGTTGCACAGAAACCCAACGCCTTATTGTACTTGTGTGTGTTGTTTTCCTTTTCTGTTGTATCTTGTTTTTTCAGAGCACTAGCATAGACTGTAAATTAACAGCAGCAGCAGCTGGAGATAAAAACTTTGAAAAAAGCCCAACAAAAACAAGACAGCCTCGGAAAGTTGATCTGCGAGCACGATACTGGGCATTTCTTTTTGACAATCTCAGACGGGCGGTTGATGAAATCTATGTTACATGTGAATCGGATCAGAGTGTGGTAGAATGCAGGGTAAGTCTTCAACTGTTCTTTGCCTGTTGTCACATGGCTCTTAACTGTGCCTTTTTTTTTTTTTTTTATAGTTTACAAAAAAGCCAAATAAGGAATTAGAGCTTCAGAAACATGGGAGTTTTTGATTTTTATGTAGTGAAGACCTGTAAGTAGGAAAACTGCTGGCATATTTATTCAGACTTAAGAATATGCTTTCATCTTTGACAGTGACTAATTTTGAAGTGTATAAAAATTACAGTGTACAGATGTACATGATGTTATTAGATCTCCATTTTTTGATGAAAACAGTTTTTGCTTATTGAGTTCTGATTTTGTTAATTTTCTGACTGAACACTTTTTTTTTCCCCGTCATGTTCTTTACTGTAGGTGGCACTGTTGTGATTCAGCCTTTTTCACAATCGTTTGCTTCCTTTTAAGTGGCTTAATTATACATTGCTCCCTTTTTGCAGTGATAGTTAGCACTCTTATAATTCTCTCTGTGGTATTAAGTGATTGGTGGTCAAGCTATGTAATGTCTGCTTGGAATGTCACTGTCAGGTGCACTTCCTAATTTTGAATAACCTGTGTTTGTAATAGCTTGTGCATCTGCTTTATGTTTTAAGATAATTTTCTAGTAGGTCTGTAGAAAGACCATTGTAATTTAATAAAAATTACCTGTTCTTTAGAAATGGAATTTATTGCAAGCATTAAGAGAAGATGGAAGAATATATCATAAATGTTAAAACTTCTGTTTTCATATTAAAAATGGCTGAAATCAACACATTCTGGAAATGATTACCTAATCACTGTAAAAAATTACATGTATCAATTTAAGTAAACTTTTTTCTTATCATATGCATCTAGTTCTCTGCTGTAATCAGACACGGCCAAATTGACTTTGAGATTAGTGTACAAACACATTTCATTGAAAACAGGTTTGAAAACTGAACAGTAGCTAGAGGCTTCCAAATCGCTGGTTGGTCTAACACAATTTAACATTATGTTACTGAACTGTCTTCCTGCTCAGGAAACTTCTCTGGAGAATTTTTTAGTTTAAGAAAATCAGTCATCCTTGCATTGTAATTAGATTACTGTTTTAAACTTCGTGACTGAAAGAACAGAAGTGTATTTGTATCATTATCACATATTTTTAGGGTTAGATATTATTCAGCATTTTAATTGTGCTACTTGATCTGTTCTTGGATGGAGATATTACATTGCCTAAGTGAAAAGTATTAATTTTAGTAGACGCTTGACAATGATGTATGTATCAGTGTGTATGAGATGACTCGTTTTTGGTTTTTTCCACTTCTGTTTTGCAAACAAGTAAACAGAGGAGTACAATGTCATGCGTGTAAAACTTGGGTAAAATTCATGTTGCTTTTACCTTTTAAAAGATCTTTCTTCTCAGCACAAAAAGGTACCGTATGTGAGTAGCTAGAATATGCATTTTTGCTATGGTCTTTGGTTTGTGAGATTTTTCTTTTAAAGGTTACTGTTAGATGATGATTATTACTCTTGATAAATTACTAAAATTTCTGTTAATTAAGCTATGAACTATAAAACTGTTGAGTCTTGCAATTTTTTTGATAGCAATGTTTCACTTCTATCAGTTCTGTTGTCAGTATTTTTTTTTGGAGTGGTTATTGTTGACAGATCCAGTCCAGTTTCTACCAGAGGTGAAGTTGTCAATGTGTTCTAGCTAATGACTTGCAGCAGAATATCTTAACTGCTGTCTTTTGAAGTGAGTACTTTACATAACTCTAATTCTAATAGGCATATATTTTTCGTACTACGCACATAGGCTTCAACTTGAGAGTAATCAAACTTGTCATTAGTGTGGAGGTATGTTTTAATTTTGGATAGAATATTAGTGATAACAACAGATCCTTGTGGAAACTGAGTTTTCCTCACCTGATCCTGAAGATCCAGCACTTGCTGACCTCCATCAACTGAAATACCTTGTCTAAGTGCAACTTGTGTATTATGGAATATATAGAAAATGTTTACTGTAGTGCTTCAGTCTTTTAGGAGTTCATAAATGAAAATCGTGATTTAGTTTGAGTTCAGTTGGCAACTGATACTTACTAAGAAGCACTAATGTGATTTCAAATATTCATGTAGCTTAGCAGAAGGCCAATGTCCTGCCTTAAAAATAGCTTAATTCAGTTTGATCATTACAATTTGTCCATGTATGACTCAATTCAGGGAAATAATCATCATTTGCTTATCTAAAACACTTACTTTATTGCCTTAGCTTTGGTAGTCCTATATACGTCACTATTTTGTTACTCCCAAGCACCAGGTTTCATATTTTGTATTTATTGTTCTGACTGTGCTTGGTCAGATCTTGCAAGATCACTGGTTGTGCCTTTTCTTGTTACTTGAAAACGTTAAAGCGATGAACAAAATCTAGATTCCCTGGTTTGTGTCAGCTTGGGTCTCCACTGTTGCAGGGAAGATGGCTGTAGTAAGGTTCTGCGTGTTACTCCAGGGACGGCTCCAGCCGGTTGAATGTGCAGGACTGGGACGATGCAAAGTGATTTTATGCCTTTGAATGAGGCATATGTGAATAATGCCATAATACAAGGCATAATCTGAATTCTGTGTGGTCTAATGAGGTATCTCCCTAACTCTGCTATTGTTGGTAGAATACCAATAATGCAGATGTGGCATGGCAAAATATGTTAAGCTTCATTGGCAGGAAAATGTCTATAAATGCGTATAATCCTTTTCTTAGGCTTTTGGACTTAGGAGGACAGGTTTAATACAGTTGTAACACATGTCTGTCCTTCAGTAGCCATGATTTTCTATCATTCCTGCCATAACATTGAATATCAGTGGACCAATTTAATTTAGTTATTACATATTTCATGAGAGTAGGTGACTAGCTTGTAAGAAGACATTATGCTAAGGTTCACCTTGCCGAAAAAACTGCCACTCAACCTTTATTCAGAGAATAAAGGGAGTTCAGAGAGAGAACAAGAGAACATAAGTGCAAGAAGTGAAGGAGGATTGTGTGTGTGCTTGTATTTTGTTTTGTCGGGTGGTTTGGGGTTTAATTTTTTAAATTAGAATTAATTGGAGTACATGTCATTATGTCATTTTTGGCAGTGGAAGAAACAGTAAGGAGATCATGGGAAAATGGGCTCCACTAGATCCACTGTTTGCAGAACCACTTAGGTGGTTTGTTGTTGGGGTTTTGTTTGTTGGTTTGTGGTAGGGTTTTTTTGTTTTGTTTTGGGTTTCTTTAATGCGTTATTTATGTATTTCTCTTTGGGCAGCTAGTTCTTACGCTTTTTCCATTTTCATGTATGACAGTATTGGTCTTCTGAATATTTTAAGATTAAAAGGACTGGAGCACCTCTCCTCTGAAGACAGGGTGAGAGGGTTAGACCTGTTCAGCCTGGAAAAGAAAAGGCTCCAGGGAGACCTTCTAGTAGCCTTCCAGTACCCAGAGGCCTACAAAAAAGCTGGAGAGGGACTTTTGAAAAGGGCCTATAGTGATAGGCCAAGTGGTAATAGCTTTAAACTGAAAGAGGGGAGATTTAGATTAGATATAAGGAAGAAATTCTTCACTCTCAGGGTGGTGAGGCACAGTCTGCCCAGAGCAGCTGTGGCTGCCCCATCCCTGGCAGTGTTCAAGGCCAGGTTGGACGGGGCTCTGAGCAGCCTGGGCTAGTGGAAGCTGTCCCTGCCTGTGGTGGGGGGGTGGAACTAGATGATCTTTAAGGTCCCTTCCAACCCAAACCTTTCTATGATTCTATGAAGATGAAAATTCTGTTTATAACAAACTTTTACTATGGCTTATGCTAAAAATGAGAATGGATTAGCTTCACTTTTATGTTCTGTTTTTCAAACTTTTCATACTACATAGAGAAGTATCTAGTAGCTAAAATGTTGAGACACCAACAGTCACATCAGATCAGTTGAAAACAGATTAATGTATTTCTGATGTACTTAAAGGATTGAGAGGATTTTGATAAATGGGAATTCCATATTGCCACATTTACTTTTCAAACTCATTTGACAGGATATCTTTTTTAGTTCTTTGTATGAAGTACCATTTTTATTCTTACTACTGGACATATGTGGGAAACAATATTAAATAAGGAACTGAAATGGTTAAACAGTTAACTTTTCCTTCTTTGGTTCTTGTTTGTGGGGGGGTTCTTTGGTTTGGTTTGGTTTTTGTTTGCATTTTTTTTTAAGTGGGATTTTGAAAAATGTTTTTTGTTAAGATAAATCTATGTTATCAAAAACTTCCTTAATTTCAACTTTTTAAGCGATACCTCTTCAAAATTATGAATTACTCAAATGAGCATGTGCTGTTTTATTGAAACATTTTAGTCGCATAAAGATAGTCTTAAAGGACCTGTGTAAAAATGAAATGAGACAACTTCAGGCATTCAAAACCTTCAGATTAATCTGGTCTAAAAGTGTTGGGGGTTTTGTTTTGGTTTTGTTTTTTAATTTTATTTTGTATGTTTTGCTCTCTTTTGTATTATTACAAGTTGGTATAGTTTTATTGATTACGTTGTAACTGAAGATGATGTTTGATGCTCCCAAACTGGAAAGGGCTCTAGTGGCTGGTTGTGGTTGAAATTGCAGACGGAAGGGTTGTGGTAAGGATACAAACAGTGGAAATGTGTGTAAGAGGATCGGTGGTTGTGTATATTTTCTCACAGCTTTGGGCACAGCTGAAGCTGGTATTTTGGTATTGATTTGGTATTGAGAGCTCTCAAATCATGTATATAGACAAATAGATAAGGCTTTGATGCTTTGCATATAAAGATATAATGAACATGGTTGAATGATTTCTAAATGGAGTTCTCAAGTTTAAGCATCATCTTGCTGTACATAAATCAGTTTGTGCAATAGTGACAGGGATTAGATATATTCTTAATAGATTTGGCTATAACCTTCAACACTTCAAAATGCAAATTGTATGGATAGTCTGTATATTAGCTAGGTTTCTGTGTGTCTAAAGTTTATATGACAATTTTATTACCTAGTAATTTCTAGATTTGGGTGACAAGTTCAGGCAGAAAAGAAATGGTAATGCATTTAAATCTCTTCCTCTATGCTAAAAAGAATTAAGCCCAAAATTATTTGCAGATGGAGGAAGACAGGTCCTGTAGTCAATTGTGGCCAACGGAATTTTGGTTAATGCAGCAGAGAAGTGTCTTCTGCTTCTTTTCTTTTCTGTTCTTCAGGTGTCTCAGCAACTGAGTTTGTTTATATATTTTTTTTATATATGTGTGTATATCTAAAAAAGAAACACCACACACTTACATGAAACTCTTATTGATGGAGTTTGAGCAACTGGATCCAGCAGCTAAGGATACATTAAAAGAATCTTGAACTACTTAAAATTTAATTGTTGGGGTTTTTTCCTCCTAGGATGACTTAATGGCTTCAGCTGTTTTTTTCCTTTCAAAAAACCTGAATTTTGTAATGTAGAAATTTAGTTCTATATTCTTTTTAAGTTTCTGTTTAGCATTACTTAATGCTTGTATAAACTTTTATCTTTCCACCTCATGTTTCTTGTTGGTATATGTCTATATGGTCTTGGCAAGGGTAGTTGCTCTCCTCGTTTCTAAAGCTTACAGATACATTCTTAAATCAGTCTACTTTGAGTATAGTTCAGTGAAATCAGTTTCAGTCTGCTTGAGATTCTTATTCCTTTTTATAAAATGGAAAATTCAACAATGAAGTTCTGTTCAGATTCTCATAGAGAGCACAAGTTACTCTAAAGAGATGGGTAAAGCCTTTCCCCTAAAAGATTTGACATGTTGCATGATGTTGTGCGAAAGAAACAGCTGAAACAACTTTAGGTAAGGCCTTCCAATCAGGGTGGTATCTGTGAAAGAGTTTGAGTTGATTGAAGGCCTCCCAGAAGGAGAGAGGAACTTACTTTATTAGTATCTCTTGCTGAGAAGGTCTTGTGAGGGCTGCTTTTAGTTCTGGGTATGCTAATTCTAGTGATTTCAATCTATGCATGCAGACTGAGAGCCATCCAGGCTGATTACTGGGTTTTAAAACAGCCAAGAAGATAAAACTGTTTTTTAAAAGTGTTGGAGCCGAAGGCAGAAAAACCCATGATTTTCCTAACTTCAGCAAAAAGGAAATCTGCAATAATTCAGTGTAACGGTCAAGTTCATCCAGACAGGATCTTGATCCTATTTCCACTGGTAAGAGCCAGTTCAACTCTGTCCGTTTTACTTTTTTTTGGAGGATAAGTTTTTTTCTTTTTTTCTTCTTTTCTTTTTTTCTTTTTCTACAGTTTTCAGTTTTACCAATGTGAAAAGTACTTGGTTCCAGGGAGGGAAAAATACAGAATCAGGGTTTGATACTTAAGGCTTTTTTGGGGAGATAATTTGTTGTAAGTGAATTTCGCTTCTTTCCTTGTAATGCTACAAACCCTAAGGTATCCCAAGAAGGATTATGAAGTAATTTATTTCCTCAGTGCAGGCCACTTAAGTATTCTGTTTAGATACGTTATTCTTGTTCCAGTGTCTTGGATTCCTCTGGGTGAAAAAAAAAATAATCTGGGTTTTGCAAAGGAATTGAAAACAAAACCAAACCCAAACTGCAAAATCTGTAAGCGTTTTTAATTAAGGTTTATTTGGCATCTTTTGCTTTTTACACCTAAATCCTTTTAATTGCTAATTATTTCTCCCACTAGAGTCCTCTTAAGTGTATTTCTTTAAATTTTCTAACCATTTTGAGCATTAACTTAATACCTTGGTTGTACTGATGACTTCGTTCTTTGAACCTCTAGATCATTTCCAGTTTAGAAGGAGAATTTTGGCATGGAATGAACTCTGTTCTGTATGGTTGAATTGTACAGTAACACCAAGGTGATCACGAGTTTTCCTGAAAGCCTAAGCAAATAATTTGCATATTAGAGCATGTATAATTCTGTGTTTCTCCCAAGGCAGTCTTTCAGATCAATAGAGTTTTATAGAAGATAGATTCAAATTGTCTGAGAAGGTCTAATTCTGCAGTTGGAATATGTCAGAAGTATGCTAGGCTGCCACTTACCACTCACTTATAAAAAATACATTTTTCTATTTCTGAATTTGCAGATATTTAGGAAGAGCATGTAATGTCTCTTTCTAAATAAATATTCTGGCTGTATTGTGGCAGTCAGTGCTAAGTGAAAATCACTTTTGTGAGCATTCCTCCTGCCTCTTTTTGGACATTTATATTTTCAGTGTTGTCATCTTCTGCGGATGAGTCACCAGTGAAGGACAGGAAAATGGGGTGATGGTTGGGTATTCAGTCTCACAGATGGAAATGGATGAGATCTTTCAGAACAGTTATCTATTCTAAAAAGCCAGACACTGGAAAGTCGTCATCTCTTCTAGTTGGCAGTCTGGATAATCCTATTCCTGCCTCTGCATCCTTTGCATCATATGTATATTTTTACTTTTTTTTTTTTTTTGTGTGTGTATATAAATTGTGTGATTAAGTCCCTGCATGTCCCTGACTGCTACATTCATTCTTATGGAGAAAACTTTCTTTGATAATGGTTACACTTCTCAGGAGCACATCCTTGGCAGATAGTGGATTATGGCTGTCAAGTTGTAGGTGGTTCAATGAGGAACAAACTGAGGCCAAACTGTGGTGCATTTCACACTTGAATCTAAGAGGCCATGTGTTCCTGCAGGTTTCCTATCTAGAGTTTGCTGCTTAGTGGCTTCTGCAAGGCTAGTGTGAGAGCATTTAAACTAGTTACTGGAAAAGTATTCTGTTTTTCTCCTCTGCATGTTTTAGAATCTTTTTTTTTCCCCCCAAATATTATCTGCCATGTACTGAAGTTGGTGTAATGAGGGTCCTTTGGCTAGAGGAGCTGCTTCCTTTCATCCTTCCCCAAAGTTGTAAGAAGTACTTTGGTAATCATCTTTGTTTAACCTAACCCCAGAGATGGCTTTAAGTGTTTGTAATTCAACTGTATAAAAAGGCTACAAGGAATTTTTGAAGCAATTTTTGTGTCAAATTACTGAAACACCCAGGTAACCTTAAAAACATGAATTTAAAGAAAGAACAAACTTAGGCTTCCTGCTAAAAATGTATTCCAGTACAAGAAAATGGTGTTTATTTTGGTAAATACATAATCTAAAATATTCTGTATAGAAAATGAAACACTATAAAGTATGTGTAGTTTGTAAAATAAACCACATATTTCTAGCCTTGACAATAAGCTAAAGTACAGGCATGGTGACGAGTTAATTTCTCTGACATGCATTCTGCTCTTTAGAATTGTAGAAACCTTAATCCTACAATTTTCTTTGCTTCCCTGTTTTCCTCCTCCTTGTCTGAGAATGGGAGAATAAATGGAGAAGATGACGTTTCAAAGCTCTTACGGGATTTCTGAACAAAGTGAACTTCTGTTTTTATGGATTATAACAGGCCTATCCAGGACCCAAGTCAAGATTGTCCAGATTCAGGAATATAGGGTTATTCTTATGTAGCTATACTGTATATTAGAGATCAGTGTTGATTGCAAAGTAATGAATATGATCACCCAATTGAAGAGACTAGAAGTTCAACTTTAAGATGAATATATATAAAGCAAAGGAATGACTGAGAGCTGGAGAAAATAAGGAAATGCACAAAAAGCGCTTTTTGATGTGTGGGGCTATTGATCAGAGAATTGAATAGAGGGGAGAAAGAAACAGGAGCCATATTAGAAGTGTTTTTAGGTTTATGCCACCAATTTTCCTTTAAGTGTTGATTTTTTAACAGTATTGCTTTCTTTTTTAGCTTGAACGGGCTCTTTAAAAACATATGGGATGGATATGACCTTGAAAAATAATGGGATTTAAAATTGTTTTGACTCTAGTGCAGCCGTAGTCTACCCCATAAAGGATCCTTTTTGTCAGCACCTTCTCAAGTAGTACAAGTTTCCACTGCTTCAGCACCACAGGGTATATCTGCTACACTCGGTACCGTAGGTGAGCTAGAGAGCGGTATTGATGTCCAAGACCCCAGAGCCCTGCACGCCAGTATTGTGTGTCAGTAGGACAAAGGGATGGCGCCAACCATCCTGCTGTATGCGCCAGTAACTAGAATTAATTACAAACCAATCGAATCCGTTGCAGCCAATTGGTAAACTAATTGGTAATTTTAGCTGTACAGCTATATGTAGTTATCTGGATGCCTGTAACAGCGCTTTCAGAGCCACTTTTGTTCTGCTTCATCCTGCTTGACAAAATGGCCCTCATAGCTTTAGGGAGAAAGATGTGCATCAGTGAATATGGGGCTGCTCCAGCTGCTTGTCTTGTTTGTATTCCCTTGTTCGTAAAACATGACTCGGGTTACAGCTGCATGGTTCTGCTCTGATCATTTCTGATAATGTGAGGCTAAACATTCCTCAAAATTGTTTAAGCCGTTTATTGTATTTTTTTCCTGTGCCAGCTAACTTCAGAAATATAACTCATATTCAGATTTATTTTTTTTTTTTCCTGAGGAATATCTCAGTGGCAGACTTGAAAAGTAAATGATTCAGAATTAAATTTTGCTTTCTATGCTCCTATTGTTAGTAACAGTCAGCACAACTTAGTACGGACTAACCTAAATGGACATGAATTGAATTAGAAAGCTGAAATTTTATTAGTGAAACTGAAAAAAGAACTAGCTAAAATGCTTGACTTGTTCATTTCTTGTAGCAGACTTTACTTAAGAATTATTTTAGTGCTGTAAACCAACTGCCTTGTAAGAAAGATTCTTGTTAGCTTTTTTGTGCAGTATTTCAAAACAAAGAGCAACTTTTACATCAGCAGTGGTATTCTGTTTGATTTCCCTTGTGTTCGACTTTCTTGTGACTTTTCCCTTATAACAACCAGCATGTGCTCTATGTCTGTCATACGTGCTAGTTAAAAGGATGCTTATGTGAAAACTGAAACTGAATTTCAAACTTGCATTTGTGTTAAACAAAACAAATAATCGTCCATATAATTTTATATGAAAAAGCATTTTGCATACATTAGAGGTCCTTTTTCTGTTAAAGGGACAACTAAAAGGAAAGATGAATGGGATGTGCTGTTACAAAAATGTACATTAGTTACCTGTACTGTGGTACAGTGTTTTTACTGTTTTCAGTGTTAAAAGTTTTACTGTTAAAATCTGTAGTTATACACTTAGCAACCAACACATTTTCATTTGTAATTGTTCCCCCAATATTTCTAAGTAATAGTTATTTGCTTTGAGCAGAAAATTTGTCTTTGTAACAGAAAATTTGTCTTAATGACTTTGGCATAGTAAAGAATTTGCAAAACAGCAATGCTTTGTCATTAGTATTTTCCTTATACCATAAAACTATGTCTATATTTTAAGCTCTTCACGTGCAGCTGATGTAAGTTTTCATAGAATTCAAGCTTCTTGTATGGGTTTTTATTATTTTCAGCTTGTTGGCATTACAGAGTACAGCATACATTTTTTTCTTGTCTTTGAAAGAGTAGTTATGAAAGTTTCTAGTTTTGATTGATGTGATCTCGAACTGTGTCCTTTAGAAATCCGTTCGTGTGCTTTGTTGGGTGATAATCAGCTCTGCTGAGAAGGTGCTTTATGCCTGTCGGCTATGATAGTCAGTGTGGTTTTTGGCACATTCAGTAAATGATGTTTGAGTTTATATGTGGGATATAAGTGATTTCCTAGCCTCCTGCATGGTAGAGAATTGCTCCTTTCTTTACCAGTGACAGTAGATAACTGTAGTTTGCTCAGGGAACAAAGCTAAGAGTCTAATTGTATGGTTTTTTGCTTCGCTTTGCTGTGAAAAATGGCAGTATTGTCTGAGTAAAGACCACAGGATCCCAATTTACCTTTTAATTTTATATTGTTTCTGTGCGTAAGCTGATTTTGCTATAGTTACTGCATTTGTACATTTGACCAAACTGGAAGTCAGTAGATACAGCCAATAATTTCTGAAAGTTAAGGATATTTTTATCAGAAACAAATCTTTTAGTTGCCTACTGTTGAGCCTCTGGCATTTTATCTATGAATGTCTTTCTGACATAGTGTGAAGTCAAGTTAATTTTATATGTCTTTTCATAACATCTGATTTTATTTATTAGAGATCCAACACATAATATACAAGATTCTAACTACTTAATCGAGATTTTGCAATATTTTGAAAAAAACTCCAGCACACCCATATCATTTCTGACAGTGTATAGTTAACCCTACCCAGGAATTATGGGATGAACTGGATTGCTCTTAAGGTCCCTCCTAGTTGTGTTATTTTAGAATAATATGTACATCTTTCAAGCCATAAAATATGTTCATGACTACAACTTTCAGTGATTAGTTGATGTAAAAATGCATAAATTCTTCAGTAACTCCCTGTAGTTCAAAAGTAATTTTTAAAATGATAAAAAATAAATTGGTTTTTAATGGCCAAGAAGTATAATCTGGGTGTTGGACTTCGTAAGGTCTGGACATATAGTTACTCCGTAGACAAGAATGTACAATTAGTGACTTTTTTTTCACTTGTTAAGGTGCACTAATCAGAGAAGATAAAGGAAACTTTGCATCTTGCAGCTTATCTTGTTTATTTCTTCATAAGTTTCTGTCAAACATGATGATTTTATATGCTGAGTGTAATGCTGTGGTCTTTCTCTTTTTGCCTCTCAAAATATCACCATGAGAGTCTTTTTGATTAAAGCCTGCTCTATTAGTTCAATAGTGCTAATAATCTCATGTGACAATAACATGTCATTAAACTGGACATGTCAAGCAGATGTCATTTGAAAGTTCTGCATGCTTGAAAGTGTGGGAACAAGATATGGTTTGCTGAACTTCAGAGGCATAACAACTATTTTTTTCTAATGCAGGGATCCCAGGATTCTCCAGAAGTGATTCCCTCCACCTGATGCAGTTGCCTTTTGTTTAGATTTGTGTATTTTCACTTCACAAACACACTAATTGTGACATTTTTAGTCTCCCACAGGTCTATCCAGTTCTACAGACAGTTTTGCTTATTTGAAGAAGTATGTCCAGCATATTTTAAAACTTAAGAACTCTGATACATAACTATCACTGGTTCAGGATGTTTTTTTATCTTAGGAATTATTTTCTTGCCAAATTTTGCTATTTTGTGCTTAGGCTTTGGTTCTCACAGACATTTTAGAAAATGTGTGCCTTTTTTTGATAGGATAAATGTTTTAATGTTTGTTCACATAAAAATCTTAACTACCTGGGCTTTTTTGTTTTCAGGGTTTTCCTTGGTTTTATTTTTTATGAGAGTGCTACAGACTAGTAAATGGCCTACTTTCTTTTCAGTTCCTTTATTGGGACAAGGGGATTGTTTTTTAATTACAAAGGTTGATGTAATGGTTGCTTTTCAGGAAGTCCTGATGATGCTTGATAACTATGTAAGGGACTTCAAAGCATTGATTGACTGGATACAGCTACAGGAGAAGCTAGAAAAAGCTGATGCTCAAAGCAGGTAATTAGATTTATATTGTTTTTTAATCTACATCCAAATACTATCTTATAGTAAACTTCATTTTGTAGCAGAGATTCAGCAAATGGAACCAATTTTAATATTAGCTCTGAGGCACCGGGAATGAAATTTTTCTTTTGGACAGAATTGGTGTGAGGACATAGAGCAGATTTTATCCTCCCTGGTAGTGTTATCAGTGAACAGCTGTGCTGGAAATGGTAAAGGGATTGGAAGTATAGTATCGGAAAAGTAAAACTGATTATGTCATTACAGTTTGTGCCTAGTGTTGAATTTATGCCTTGATGCCTGAGTTTTAGCTGTGAGAGGTAAATGAGAATTAAGGTTTTGCTGGTGTAATTTGTGCCTGGAGAAAATGGGAGACCTGTAATATGTGTGGAGTGATACACTCTGGTTCTTCCATTTTCCTTTGTTTGGTAGTGAGTTCAATCACTCATCTGCTTAGGTAGAGACAAAATAACAGGTCAAATGTAACACAGTGGTTTTATTAATTGATTATAGGTTCTTCATTCTGCTAGTAGTACTGGAACCAGTTACAAAATAATTTATATAAGTGCTTTTCTGAATTTGTCTTCACCAATGCTGGGTTCTATAAGTTTGATTTTCTTTTTAATTGCCATTGTAGTTTTCATGTAATTGGATAGCTTTGGGAGCAAGAGTTAAAAATAAAGAAAGGAAAATAGCATGAGATTCAATGAGATGCATAATGAAACTGCTACCCAGGCTTTCGCCTCAAACTACATCTCTTTGGATGAGAATGTGTCTTTGGATTTTGTTAGTGGTAGTTAACTTAAATCAAGCTGTTCGATTATCTTTGCAAGTAAACATTTATTAGTAAATGTTATTGCTGACAAAGTTTGGGATGTCAGTAGTATAATAGAAGGACTGGATGGTGATATATTTGCTTAGTTCTGATTTTTTTTTTTTTTTATGTACTGGAGAGATTTGTTACTTATATTAACCAAAGCAGCATTTGAACTGTATTGAATGCTCTGTTACATAGGATAGGAAAGCACAGGGAAATGTAAATGGTTGTGGCCTTCTATGTGCATTGTTATTGTCACTTGAACTAGAGGATATTTCCAGTCCTACACCTGATCCTTTCCTTTTAACTGGTTGGTTTGATGTTTAGTCCCACACTGACGTTTAAAATAAGCATTGTAGTCTGGAGAATATGCATTATTTTTTTATATGGGTCTCACTAACATGGTTTGGAGTTGGTGTAGAAACAATTGCTAAGAGGTATGATTAAATTCAGCAGCATTCATGAATTCTTTATAGCATTTGTCGGTGCTGTTTTTCCTTTAAGGTGATAGAGGAATAGTTACTGCGAATTTTATTTTTAAACTCTTCTTTCCTGAATTTGCAGACCTACTTCATTAGCTTGGGAAGTAAAGAAAATGTCTCCAGGACGCCATGTGATTACAAGTCCATCAACAGATAGAATTAGTGTGACATCAAATGCTCGAAGAAGTTTAAATTTTGGGTATGAAACCAGATCATAAGTTTATGAAAGCTAAACTAAGGTTTCATTTAAAGCAGAGTTCATGAATACACTATTTTTCTATAGTAATCAATATATTGTTTTGGTGTTTATTAAGTCATATATGCAATTATTTGCATTCATGAAAGAAAAGCACATTGTTTGTAAAAGAAAATTCTATCAAGGACTTAATTTTTACTTACTTTGTTATATATTTAATTACTGGTCATTCCAAAGACCTGGAGATAAAATACAATTAGTGTATTTCATGTTTTCTGTTTGATACTCTCTTCCCATTACAAAACAAAGGTCAAAATGTCTGTAATTGACATTTTATTTTAAATTGTCAGTGCATGCAATGTGAATGGCCATCTGAGTGTGCAAAAGTGAATATAGGTCAAAAAGAATGTAAAGTGAGATTATGATGATTCTGATGAATAGCAAAACTAATACTCGTTTAAATATAGAGCATATTATATACCGCAGTAAAGCATCTTTTACTTTTTAAAATGAAAATGGCTGTTTGAAAGCAGTTCAACGAATGTATGCATGAACACCAGCTTAGAGCAGCACCATATGGTGCTGTTTCAGTTTTGGAGAGCACATATGTGTCCAGTTTAAACTTTTCTTAGGGTATGATTAGTTCATTCTGGTTTATTGGGATCTAGAGCACATCCTATACTGTCTCATAAGTGTTTACAATGGTCTCAGCAGAGATGTAATACTGGACTATTTGGTCAGTACCTCTGAGTATTGAGCGCTCCTAAATTTCAAATATCAGATACTGCTACAAAAGTACTACCAAGTGTGTTTGATGGCAGAATTGCTACAACAGTGCTACTTTCTTTGTAGATATGTGTATTGATAACCTACCTGACAACATTTGAGAGCTGTCTGCTTAAATGCATGATGGGGAGGGTGGGAAATACGCACAAGTGGTCAAATGAAAAATTTGAATCTGGTGGAGGTCAATGCTCTCTTATTTTTATTAGAACACAAACAACAGCTCAGTATAACAGTGTCTTTCAGCTAAACACACACCTCCCCCCCCCAGTATAATTACATGTTGCTGTTGTTACTGAAGCTGTTATAGTCACCATCACAAAGACATGATTAGCAACTGTGTGTGTTAAAGCAGCTAATAAAAAGATGAGTTTTCTGTCCTTCAGACTTGCAAACTTTTTATTCTGTCTTTGCTTGTGTGTCTCAAAGCAAGGTACACCAGACGACTACAATGTTTTGTGTGTGTTTGAGAAAAATAGGATAGAAAATACGGGTATAGATATACATGGAAATATGAAAATTTTTGACAGAATGCTAGGAATTATTAGTAAAGGAATAGAGGACAGAAGAGAAGATGGTGGTGTACCACTATAGAAATTCATAGTGAATGACTCGTACCCTTGGTCATCTTCATCTCTTCCCAAAAGCAATGTAGAAAAACTAGGAAAAGTACAGAAACTGGAAATAGGAACAATCAGAAGTATCCAATGGTATTGTTGCAAAAAGAAGAGAATTTAGAGCAGAGGTGTAACAAGAAGGGTATGGTAAATAAAATCACAGAGAAAATGAGTAGGAAAATTTTGTCATTTTTTCGTGAAAGGGAATTTTGAGTACTAACTGAAATGATCAAACACCAATCTTTAAATGGCAGAAGTATTTTTCAAGACTTAATATGAAGAATTTGTTATTATGGATTTGTTATTATTGGATACCAAAAGCATAAATTAATTCAGAAATTAGTAACACAAAGATTGAAGTTTATCTTTGATTACACAAAGATGTGTTTAATAAATTACAACAACTTTTCAGTGTAAATTGCTGCAGCATGAAGTGTATGCCAAAGGACAAGTTGTTCTGTACTGCATGATTCTGATAGTCTCTTTGCTCAGCTGTATAGAACTTTTAGAGACAGGGTATGGGCTTGGCCTCTTTTCCTGATTTCCTCACATGAAATGGTATTGCATCCCCATAGGATCTAGGATCAATGGGGATTATTAAAAACAAACTGACCAACCAGCCATGTTTTTATAATTTATGGAATTATTCCTGATTTTTTTTTTCATGACTGACTTGATAAAAATAGTAAATAATGACAAATTGACATCCAGCTGGGCTTAAAATAAGTGAACAGTCTAGTTATATGGGTGTTTTCTGTACAGTTGTTTGCAACTTGCAAGATTTCCATTTCTTTATCCTTGAGTTGCTTTAGCTAATGAGGCAGCTGGATTTGTTGGACCATTTTAAAAAATCAGTGTTGTAAAGCTTGGAAGAAAAATCAGTTGTATGATTGCAGATAAAATGACTCTTGTTTCAGAAGAGAGTTGGACACTTCTTGAATGTTACCATTTTCCAATTTAAAATATTCTGCTTGCATTCACTTAAATACAACTATATAGGCTTTTGCTCTAAGCCCTGTACAGAAAATGGCAACTTTTTACTAAAAGCAAAACAAAATAATTAAAAAAACTCTGCAGTTCTGTCCATCCAGAAATTCAGAGCTTAGGTGGTCAGTGCTATTTGGACCTTTCCAAAAGTTAAGAAATTTACAACTTATTTTTGCTGAGTAGGTAATAAAAATAGTTCTGTTCATTTATTTACTTAACCTTGGAACAGAGAAAGTTATGGATTTGTGTGATCTACATTTACAATTAAACCGGCACTTTTTGGACTTCCTGCCCATATGCTTTGTTATACTCTGCATATTAGTAATGGTTGCAGCCCATTCTGTACAGTTCATTGATGAAATTAGGCTGGACCCAGAAAGATGCAATAAAAGAGCTGTTATATTTGGCTGTAAATACTCACCATCTGTTTACATCTATGATTTTAAAATTTGGTATCAGAGAATGTTTCCTGTGGGAACTGCTTGACCATCACTAGTGTGTTGCATGTTTCTTCAGTCATTAGGCATTTAAAAAAATTTAATCTGAGAATTTAGCTTCTTATTAATTTAGTTTCATTGACTACTAAATATAAGGAATCTCACTTGGAGATTTTTCTCCAGGTGCAGCACTATTATCTGTCTTCTGACTTTTCTATGACTGGGAATATGTAACAGGCTATCAAGGCAGTTACCTAATACAGACAAACAAAAAAGCCCGCACCCCACCTGCTGATTTATTGCTGCATCCTTTTTTCTGTATTTAAATTTACTTTTTTCATGGGTTGAATTTATAGGGATTTTGCTGATGAGAAATTTACCAAGGCTTTAACATTCAAGAATTACAAATTTCATTTTTTAAAACTGTGGAAAGAGAAAAGGGGATGGGCTATGTAAAGAGTTACTATAATAAGCTTTTCTTGTTGTTTTACAGTAGGTTCTGGTTTTTGGAACTAGCTCTCAGTCTGAATCATTGAACACCAAGTTTTTTTTTCAATAAAGTTTTCTAATAAACCAGTGTGTTATTTGATTAGACACTAAAAAGAGCTATGACTTTTCATTTAGGAATCCTCCAGTGACAATTTCTGCAACACGCCTGGCTTCTTCTGGTGTAAGTTGGGCCGATAAGGTAAAAGCCAATCACGGAACTAAAGCTGCCAATCCTGAGCTAGCAACAGCACAAACCTGTCTGCCACCTCCAGCACAGAAGTCATCGCGGAAAAATGGCAAGTTTCTTTAAGTAGCTTAAGTTATTTTTCACAAACTGTGTGCTATAAAATTAGTTCAGGGTGTGATGGCTTATTTTCAAACCAAAATTAAGTCTAATTTTGTAAAATACAATATTTACAGATAAAATGTGTCTAATATTTATACATAAACTAATGCAGCCTTACATTGTAATAGTTAACTTAGAGGCAAAGTTGTGTTTTCATGTGTAGGTAAGATTCCACTGTATTTCACTAACCTAGAATTCAATCTGTTAAAATACCAGTACATAACACCCTGAGAAATGAAAGTTCTGTGGTCACAAACTAACAATCTAACTGACTGCAATTTGGAATGGCTTGACAATATAGAGAATAAGACATGTCCAGGAATTTGTAAACAAGCTCAAGATGGTTTTATGTGCTTAGGGAGACGATGTTGTTAGAACTGTGCTGAAGTAACAATTTTTTTCTTTGAAGACAAGAGTTACCACATTCAGTTATGAGTTGTTTCTCTAGAAATTCTCCTTGGAGAATGCTTGATGCGGGGTCTTTTGCTCTAGAAGAGATTTGTTTAGTTGTAGACATAAAGAACTTCACCATTTGGTTTATAAAGTTAGTCTCTTTGCACACACTGAAACCCTGAAATTGTCTTCAAAGATGCATTTTTTCCATTTTTTTTTTCTTTTTCCTGTGTGGTCCCAGATGGCTCTCTGAAAAAAAGTTGGTTTTTTAAAAGTCAAGTTACTGGAAGAGCATGTATTAATTTAAGATAGTTGTACGTTCAGCCCAGCAGTAGTAGAAGTCATGTAGTGGTTTGGAGGCTTGTGGTATGTTATGGGACTAAAATACCTTGTCCAAGTGTCTTGCAATTTAACATAAGTGAGTTCAGTAGCATGTGGATTCTTATGCTTAGAAAAGAACAATCAAAACCATACTCTAAAAAATGGTTGGTTGAATGGGAATTAATGCATGCTGTTTGCATGAGGGAATATCTTGCTGTATACAGTTGCAGTGAGCTGGTTATAGAATAGTAGCAGTTTGGCTGAATTTTCAGCACTGTAACTGAATGTGTAATTCCACTTTTAGTGTCTGCTGGTAGTTGGAAGATATTCATAACGAAAATGTTTTCTGTTAATTATTGCTCATATTAGAGTGACAGACTCCAAACTGTTGTTAAAATATCTTTATTAGGGATTCTTGTGGGTATGGAGAATTTTATTAGCTACACAGGGAGTAAAACTGACCTGCACTTCCATATGGGTAACAGTTTTAAGAGGCAAAAAGGAAAACAAAAGACCTTATCCTTATGTTAGCTTTAGGCATTTAAAGGGCTGAAGAGTCAGTGTTGTGTGGTGTTTTGTTGGCCGTTATCTGCAGCTGATGAGCTCCAAAAAGAGGGAAACCACTTAGGTCCTGTAGTATTGGCCTATAAGCATGCAATAGTTTTCCAAATCAAATGTACTATACATTTCAAACTTGAAACATTTCATTTTAAGAAATAAGTCTTTCCTTCTAGAGGCTTTGTTTGTTCTTAAGAATCTCTTTTCTCTGAAACTCAACATTGGAGAATTTCAGTGATTTTTCTCATGGCTGAATTGTGAAGTTTTTAACAGAACAAATTCTCACTAGGAGCATCCTTTGTATGGAGGCTAGAATCACCTCAGTAAAATCAAATTAACCTCACTGATGGGAGCACAAGAGAGTTTGTGAAGTTTACGCAAAGGGAGTCATAAAGGCTCTTCCCATGCATTATTGAAGCAGATATGAGGCTTGTGTATCATCTGCTCTGCCTCTTCACCAGCTAATGCGCTCACAGCTGTTAGGTCCATTCAGGCCTTGTGGGAGGGAGGATTCTTCATGTCACCCTCTAATGTTTATATTAATTAATTAATTAGTTACATCTAATGGCTTACAGTGGCAAGATTTCCCTGAAACACCTTTTCTTCAGTGATTTCCAACAGCATTATCATTAGGTCTCACAATGGTGTTGTGAAGTGGACGAGTAGTGTGATACGGTATCTGTTTCATGGTTGATGGAATTTCCAAATTATACTAAATAAGTCCTTAGGAAGAGAGAAAATACATTATTTTTCCAGATGTTTCTTTGAATATTTTTTTTCTGGACACATACTTAAATGAGGCTAAATCATCTTATCTCATTTCCCTCATTAAACTTACTCTCTGTCGTAGTTTAACCCCGAATGGTAACCGGACCGTGCAGCCGCTTGCACACCCCTCCCCTCCCTGTTAGGGTGAGGAGGAGAAACGGAGAGAGAGCTTGCGGGTTGAGATAAAAACACTTTACAAAGCCAGCAAAGGAAAAGATAAAAATATATTACTACTACTACTAATAATGTATAAGGATAACAGAATATATAAAATGAACAATGTACAATTTCTCACCACCTGAGGACCGATACAGCCCGTCCCAAGCAGCAGTCAGGGAGCAGGGATATTCCCCCGCAGCTCTCCCAGAACAGCAAGTTCCAGAGAGAGCACGAGGGACAGACAGAGGAACAAACAGGCACAAATGAAATAAAACAAGAATATGATAATAAGAAAGGAACATGAACTGAAAGCGAACCAAACAAGGAACCCAGACCCAAAAGAAAGGGAAGTGAAAAGGGCCGAGAGCAATGGCTGACCGTCACTTATACTGGGCATGATGTCTATGGCATGGAATACTCTCTTTGGCCAGTTCAGATCAACTATTCTGGCTGTGCCCCTCCCAAGTGTTTGAACCTGCACATCAGCAAAACCTGGGAAACTGCAAGATGTCCTTGATCGTTCAGCAGCAGCAGCAGCGAACAACAGCAGCGTGCTGTCACCTTGTTTCACATACCAACTCCAAAATACAGGAGCAGCTGAAGACAAAAACTAGCTCCATCCTGGCTGAAACCAGGACACTCTCATATTTTAATGAATTTAAAAAACATAGTAATTTTGTCTCTCATACTTGAGTGTTTTCTACAATAGGAAATATAGTCTAGTATTATTGTCTGACCAGTTTATGGAAAAAGATTGGTTTAGTAACAATAGTACACAGAGGCAATATCCTAGCATGAAATTAATTCCCAGGTGCTGGTGGTAAGAGGTGAGATACAAGTTTAGAGTGTGCGTTAAGACTGGAAGTAGATCCTTACAATTAGAATAGTTAATTGTTTGTGCATAACTTGGGAGAAAGGGCAGCCAAGAACATATAAACTACTCAGAAATATCAAAAAGTTTTTTTCCTGTTGCCACAGTTGAAATCTAGTTTTATTAATTATTATTGTCTTTCCTCTATTAATTGCTCATGTCCATTGTTGTGAATAGATCTTCTTTGTAATGTAGCTAAGACGTCAGACTTTGCAGGACATAGAGTCCTCTAAAGTGACTGTCCTGGTTAGGGCTTAGACATGCTGGCATCTGCTCTAACTTCTGCGTATTGAGAACAAATTGCAGGAATGTCATCACAGACAGCAAAGAACAGTTCATTCCTGACTGGGTTGTCAAATTCTGAAGCATAGTTTCTGTAGAAAAATTCACATTTGTTATCTTCTTTTTACTTCTTTTCCCCCCCCCCCCCCCCCTTGTATTTTTAAGTGGCCATTAAAAGTAGTCTGACAATTAACGTCTCTAAAATCGTGCCTATTAACTCACTGTCTCTTGTTACAGTTTTTAAATTTACCGCTTCTCGCACCACTACATTTTCCCTGGGTTTTTTGGTGGGTTTTTGTTTGGTTTTGGTTGTTTGTTTGCCCTGTAACTGTTTTCCCCCCCCCCCCCCCCCTTGTATTTTTAAGTGGCCATTAAAAGTAGTCTGACAATTAACGTCTCTAAAATCGTGCCTATTAACTCACTGTCTCTTGTTACAGTTTTTAAATTTACCGCTTCTCGCACCACTACATTTTCCCTGGGTTTTTTGGTGGGTTTTTGTTTGGTTTTGGTTGTTTGTTTGCCCTGTAACTGTGTTTCAGCTGAGTTAATGTTTCTAGATTTGCTTCCAGATTCTCAAGTAATCATGGTTTTCCAAAGTGCCTCTCTGATGAAGTAATACTACTTTAGATAAAAAAAAAAAAAAATGAGGCTGAAGTTTAGTAACAAGTGGGGAAGGTTGAATAGGCTTTGGTGGTATAGTACTTGCAAGAGACATGCATCTCCTGAGGTAGAAATTCTAACTAAGAGTTATGCTTATCTAGATTTATTTTACTCATGTTGCCAGTGAGGCTGCTTGGCCAGTTCTTCCAGATGGAGTAACTTGGAAAGAATAAGGCCCTGGTGGCTATGAGGGCCTCAAGATAACAGATGGCTTGTCACTTCCATGTAATACAAGAGCAGGCAGGGACAGGGAGGTTCAAATGAAACCAGAGAATGACCAGGGTAGGCAAATGAATTATTCATTACCAAACTCTGTGAGTAATCAAATCTAGCATGTGATGTTTAGCATGTAGAGATGGCTACTGGGCTATATGAAAGGAATTCCAGACTTAGGGGAAAAAAGTGAAGGAAGGGAGGAAGGGTGATGCCCAAAGTATTAACTTTGCTTCAGAGTAGGAACTATGTGATCTAGTGGCAATAAATGTATTAGCTTTGCAAACTTTTTGTTGAAAACATGACTGGCAGTGACTGAATACCAAATTGATAAGTGAATTAAAATGAAAAAGTAACTTCTTGTGCAGAGCTAGTAGTCAGATGGCATGAAATTATTAAACTGATTCCAAATACTTCAACAGTCTGAATGCGTGCTTGCAGTAAAAACTGGTCTGTATTTAAAGAATTCACAAAAAAATACTCTTTCAAACACAAGTATTTCTGTGCTCTTAAAATAATTGGATGAGTCTTGAGTAATAATTATGAATCTGACAGTAAACCAATACAAATTAAAAATTGAACATGTATGGCTTTTACTAAAAGATTCATTCTTATCGTACTAAGCGTGATTATGGCTTTTCTGTGCTCTGAATAATTTTATTGTGATTAATTTTATCATTTTAGCATCCTAAGAAATATGACATGAAACAAAGAATCAACTGGGCAAGGCAGGCAAGAACTTTTTTTTTTTTTGGTAGAATTAACTTCAGTAGATATTAGTAAAAGATATAAGAAGATATTAGTACAATTATTAATAATATATAGAAGATTAATATATTTTTTTTCCTGGATGTTAGTAAAATTATCTTTAGGCAGTAGATACTACTAAAAGGTATCTCCTGATCTTTTCAATGTAGAAAAGATGTGTTATGTAAGCACTGACTTCAATTTTCGGAATAAGTAGAAGTGAAATCTTGCAACAGTTTTGTTTTGCAAATGACAAGTGAAAGGAATTGCAATCCAAAACTCTGCTGCAGTAAAGCAATGGAGGTTTTTTGGTTGATTTAAGCAGTTTTCTGAACAGTCTCTTTGTTGTCAGTGTATTACTTGTCAGGGAAATTTCCTGGCCAAATTTTATCATAAGCTATATACAGCATATTCTTTGTGATCCTACCCATTACAAAATTCAGTAGGGTAGGAGCAGCTGTGGTATACAAGGGGTCTAAGCAGTCCTTGTGGTCCCATGTAATGCAGGGCCGTATTCTACACAGGCTGTGTGCCTGGAGCTTTCTGCAATAAATCTGTTTGTGATTCTTGCAGAATTAAAACCCTATGATCTGGAGTATTGTTGGAGTTAAGATTGTCTCTGAGAGGGTAATAACATGTTTCGGTCGCTTGGTCCTATAGGTGGTAATTTTTTTTCCATATAAAGATGAAGAAATGAAAGTAAAGCTAAAGTTGCTTACAGGGGTCAAATGGAAAGTCTGTGGTAATGTAAAAAATACAATCTGTACCTTTTTGTCTGCCATTCCCCTTTCCAGCCAGTGGTGCATACTGAAGCATCTGCAAGTACACGTGGGGGCAATGAACATAGAAAGGCTTTCTACAGATGTATGCTGTCTCTGGTTACCATCAGTAATCTGAAGAGATCAGTCACACAAAGATTTGGAATTTTGTTTACTTTAACATATGCAGTGAATTTTCTAGATTAAAACAGTCTCAACAGTAAAATATCAAAGTGAATTATCTTTTTGCATCTGTTGTATTACCAGTATTCTTAAGGTTTGTGAACAATTTTATAGTTTTGTCAAAACAGCTATTACATGAGCTAAGGTAAGTTTCAGTACAGTCCTGCCAACTTCACTGAGAACTCATGGTTTATACCAGTCATTGGTCTAGGTTGCTGTGTTTCATCCTGAGATGTTAAAAAGAACCTTGTAGTTAAATGAGCACTTAATGTTTACAAAATGCTAAATGCCAAGAGCAGCAAAATATGAAAGTACCACTAGTTCTCATTTCGGATAATTTCCAGTTTACTGGTTACTGCTGATGTTGAAGATCAGGTCCACCGAAAGGTAATTCAGTCTAATAGGTACAATGCTTTTATCTTTTACCTAAAATAATCTTTATTTTTATTGTCAGTCATATGACACTGCCACTGCAGTGCTTTGTGTAGTATAGCACTCTTAGTGCAAGCGTTGGTAGCAGAATTTCTATACTTGTTTTAGAGTTGCCAGAAATACATGCCCTGGAAGGAAATGTAAAGACTCAAGGATTTTTGACCATGAAATTTAATGTTAAGGCAGGTCCTTTTTATGTACTGTACATTGCTTTAAACTAAATATACATGTCCTGAAAGGAAGAAAAAAATATTTTGTTCTCTCATCTCCCTGTGGGTGTGTTGTCCAGCATATAGATGTCATTGGCAGTCCATAAAGATGGTTCACTTCTTGTAACCTAACCATCTGGTGTTCCTACTGAAAGCAGGTGGTATTTTTAGAGAGCATAATGCTTTTATTTTATATTTTTTAAACCACTTCATGTTTTGCTTTTAAAAATCTTATCCCTAGAAATGCAAATTTTAAGCTAGTCTTTAAGTTGGTAATGTGCAATTCATCATAATATACAAATCATTCCATTTTCTCACCACCCTTAGGTGTTTCAAATTACATATTTTGACAACCAAGTAGACTAAGATTTATTCCTATTCATATTTATGTTAAACTTTGATGTTTGGGCTCTCATCTTTATGCCTGAGCTACAGGATCATCTTTGTTAGTAAAAGCTTTAGAAGTACCCAGAGTTAATTTTGTTATACAAATTCTATTCTATTTTAGATTTTTTTTCTATGTGAAGTAGGTAATTGCTTTTTTGATTCTTTATTTCTCCAGGTAAAAATAATCTCATACACCCCTCTCTTTGTTCTTTTTATGTAAGTCACCCTGAAAATAGCTTATGCAAAAAGTATATTGGAAAATATTGTGTGTAGTTAGTACTTGAGTTTTTAGCAAGAATTTAGTTCATCAAGTAGTTAAATGTGAGCTTACCTTTCACACTTGTGACTTATACCATCAAGTCTCAAAAGAATCACAGTCATTTCAAGATGTATGGGGAAATTATGTGCTGGTATTAATTGCTGGCCACAAAAATGTTATATATGGAGAAGGGAATTCATCTTGATATTTGAGAAATCTGATCACACTTAAGACCTGATACTTTAGGCATACAAATGTAACTTTGAAGGCTTTTCAGGTATGTACCAAGATTAGATATCAGAAATGTTGATCAGTAAGTTATATTTAATGGCTATTTAGTCATCAAAAGTAAATTGAAGAAAACTACTCTTCTATTTTCTCCTTCAATTTGCAGTCCCACTGTAGAAATATTTTGCTGTTTCCTGGAATCCAGGAAAAGAAATTTTCCAAAAGCTGACACTGATTAGTGTATTATTATTATCAGAATAGAATGAATGGAAAAAGTAAAAAAAAACATAACTGGAAGAACAGTAAGGCCCATTCTGGACAATGCTTTCCACACTAAGATGTGCAGTTACATCTCTACTTGCAGAGATTTGCACTTTCATAGGAGATGTCTAATGTTACTGATGCTACAAAGAACAGGAGTGTGGTTACTTTGTTGTGCTTTACCATCTTGTGATATGGCAACATAGGCATGAAAAGCTTAAGTACAGGCTGCCATTTTTCACACAGTTTTGTGTATGAGTAGCTTAGCTTCTTGAAGAACAGAACTGGTCCCATGAATAGAGTTGTTCAGTGTTTTGAAACTGATAACACTCCTTGAAAGAAAAAGCTTTGCTAAAGAATATTTCATTGATTTTTTTTCTTTTTTTTGGTATTGATTTTTAAAGAGAACATTTTTATCACACAGCTTGTGTAATACTGTAAGAAACTAGTTGCTTATAATACTTCTATTTATAAGCCTCCCTTTCTTAGAATGGGATGTTTTATTTGTTATGTAGATCGAAAGGATGCAGAGGGCTGGGAAACAGTTCAGCGTGGAAGGCCTGTTCGATCTCGATCCACAGCTTTGGCAACAAAAACTCCTGTAGCTGCAGAATCACTAAAGTCCAAAGGTGACAGTGACAAAGAAAATGTCATTTCACCACCATCGGAGAACAAGTGTGGAGGTTTGCTCATTGACAGTGGTGCATCCAAAAGCACGGAGCTTGTACAGAAAGATCCTTTACATCAGTCTGAAAGTTCTCTTACTGGAAGGACTCAGGTCAGTACAGTTTGTAACCATTTTCTAACCTTAAATCTTGCAAGTTTTTTAGAGTATTTTCTAAAGGTAGTGTTCTCTAGAGTTCTTTTTTGACTAACCAGATTGGAAAAGGATTTAAAAATAATGGCTATTTCAGTTACATTTATGGAAATGCATTAAGATGTTGGCACAAATAGTCAAGTTAAAAATTGTGGGATGAACCATGTATTTTACTATGCTGTGGGCAGGTTTCCCATGTTTTCCAAAACCTCGGCGTTAGGCACATCTTATACATAGAAGATTCTCGGTAGAAAGGTCCAACTTTGGCAAGGTTATGAGCAACTGAAATATATGTAGAGTTACTTGCATCATTCACTGTAAGCTTGCCAGGTATTTTGTTAAAATCCTTTTAACTCTAGTGACTTTAAAAATCAGTATGTTACATTTCATTAATTTTGTAAATGCCTCTTGTTAGTTCACAGCACGTGGGTCAGAAGACAATGGGAACACTGGCACACGCTTCCAAGAAGATTTCTTACAAACTGTTCCTGAGATGCCTCCAGTTCTCACAAATACGGAGTGTACTTCAAAACCTCTGCAGATTAATGAAGCTTCTTCCCTGGTCACTGATACTATAGACCAAGATCAAACAGAAAAAGCTAAAACTGAAACTGAAATGGATCCCTCAGATATTTCAAATGTGAGTGCTGCCAGATTGGTAAGAAATCTTACAAGATTTCTGAGTAAATAACTAATAAATATAAGCCTTAATTTTCTCATTCTGTGTTGCACTGTGTTTGTTGTTAGCCTACTGTAGAAATTGTAGAAAAGTCTTTAAGGTACTTACTGTAGAAAAAAATAATTTATTGTGCAGATACTTTTCATGATAGAATTTAATTCTAGTAAAATTTCTCAACTTAAACTAGTAAGATGTCAATGTGTTACTTGGAAGAGAGAGATCAGTGCTCACATTACTTTTTTTACTTAGATGTTTGCTGTAATTTTTCATTTCCTTCCACTATCAATCATTTTCAGTCAGACTCATTAAATTTTTACTCCAGTTTTCCTAATTATTCAAACTGGAAACACATGGGATATCAAAATTTTGTTAGAAACAAACGTAGACCTCTGCCTTTCATGACTAGCTCGAACGGCTCTCTTGGGTTTTCCCATACAATTAGCAATTTGGACAAATCCCATTATTAAGCATCAAATGTGAAGTCGTTATTCCGGTTTTATGTGGCTTCCTGAAAAGAATGCCCTTTCTTGCCTGTAGAATTCTGCAGGTTTCAAGGTGTGTCTGCTTTACTGGGATTCTCTGAGTGGACAATTGCAGTAATGCTACATAAGGTCCAGGTTATACTTTCAGGTTATGTTTTGTTCTGTTTTTTTCAGAAACTAGATTAAAATTCTGATTTGCAGAAGTTTTCCTGTAAATTGCTTTCCTTTTAACATCTTTTACAAACTTTCCTGCTGGGTAATTTCCAAGTCACATATCTGTTTGGTTCTTTTAGAGCTGATTTCTAGCATCTCATCTACTAACTATGCTTCAGATTGTCAGCATCCTGATCTGTTAATTGAGAGTTTGGTGCGATCTGTGTCTCCTGTGAGCATTTTACCCCTCCCAGTTTGATCGCTTTTAACACCGATTTGTGTGTTGTGGCAGATTTTTTGGTAGTCAGTGTGGAAGTGAACCAGTTAATACTGGACGTCAGCAAAGACAACAATCGGTCAGCATATTTAGGCTTACATTCTTGCTTAACTGTATTGTCATTCATGTTGAAAAACAAGTATAGCCTGAAATTATCTTGTATTAACTATAATAAAGTTTCCAGATACAGTTCATCTTCAGATCTTTTTTTGTCTTTAATACTTTGCAGCATGATTCCTATTCTGGAGATAATATCAGGACATGCCATTAATGTTTCAGAGGTTGCATTGCTTAGTCCCTAAGACTAAGTATTGAAAAGAATAATTGGAGAAGATCTGTCTTTGTTGTTTTTAATGACACTGTTCATGGAATATGTTTTGGCATGACGTGAATGAGAATTAATTTCATAAGTGTTTCATGTAGCTATTTAATGAGTTAATAGTTGCTAGCAGTTTTAGTGGGGTTTATATTTCAGTTACCTTTGTGAAATGTAGCAGTAAAGGAACTACAAGTAATTATAAGTTGAACAAAATATCATATAATTCATATTAACTACATGGAAACCAGTTTTTTGTGCATGCTGCTGATTTTGTTGGTTGGATTTTTTTTTTCTTTCTTTTCTGGTTTTGTGTTTCCTACAGTCTATGGCAGAAGTCCTTGCTAAGAAAGAAGAGTTAGCAGATCGCCTGGAAAAGGCAAATGAAGAAGCCATTGCTAGTGCTATTGCAGAAGAAGAGCAATTAACTAGAGAGATTGAAGCAGAGGAAAACAATGACATTAATATCGAGACTGACAATGATAGCGATTTCTCTGTGAGTGTTCAATCTGTTTTAAAGTACCCAACTTCAAGCTGTCTTTGATGTCAGCAAAGTATGAATGTGTAATGCGTTAGTGTTTTGCAATAATGTAACCTCTTTTCCATGCAACTAAAGTAAATCGTGTCATGTAATAATTATACCATAGTGTCTAAAGTTTATTTAGTCTTGCTAAACTCAGCAGCATAGCGCCGCTGAGTGGTACAGAGTCCTCTGATGTTGCAGTTATTGTCCTGCTGCCTATCGATGTGTGCGAAACTGAGAGAGCTGGGACTTGTTATTTTCATTGCTACCACACAAGGGCTACTCTAGTTAAAGCAGATGTCACCATTTCTACTGTCAGAAACAGCATCTGTCTTTGAGATGGCTGGTTTAGCTTGGAAGCATTGCTGAATATTGCTGAGTTGGCAGTGTTTAATATGTGTGTACACCTGCACACTGTTTACTTTTTTACTGTATGGATCATATTAAATTTCAGGCTAGTATGGGCAATGGAAGCATATCTTTCTGCGGTATGTCTATGGACTGGAATGATGTTCTGGCAGATTATGAAGGTAAATTTTCATATATTTCTGAGCTTACGTTGAAATTACAGCAAAATTTTGAAAAACGCCCATTTTACTCATGGCTAGTTAAGGTTTGAGAAGATCCCCCTGTCACCAAAATCGGGAATAAACCTCGAAACACCAACGCAGTGTTAAAAGAAACATACAAACATACGAACATACAAACAGGAGGGGAATCAACTTTTTAAAAGGGTAGATAGTGACAGGACAAGGGGGAATGGACTAAAGCTGAAGGAGGGAAGGTTTAAATTAGATATTGGGGGAAGTTTTTCACAGAGAGGGTCGTGAGGGGCTGGAACAGGCTGCCCAGAGAGGTGGTGGATGCCCCATGCCTGGAGGTGTTCAAGGCCAGGTTGGATGGGGCCCTGGCCAACCTCATGTAGGTCCAGGTCTGGAGCTTGGTGTC
>KL282932.1:10227-21482 GCA_000699545.1 Podiceps cristatus | reverse complement strand
CAAGAGCGGCTCCGTCCCCGGAGTCCGGAGGTGGGGTGCCCTCACCTAACTTTAGTGGTACCTGTGCAGCCTGAACCGACCCGCGGGGCCTCCCTGCAGCCAGGAGCGGGGCATCTCCCGGGGGCCGTTCCTCTCGCTGTTGCACGGCCTATTTAAGGAAGGGGTGAACTGCCCTAAGGGGGTGCCTGTCTCCTGCCGCCACCTAGACGGGACACTGAGATGTCAGAGGGTGGGCGCAGGCTGAGGTGGCTCCCTCTGTCTTTCCCCATCTGGCTGAAGCAGCGGTCCTGAGCTGTCCTCAGGTGTGACTACGAGACGTGCTACGAGTTAAGTAAAAGATGAGACTGCCTGACAGGAGCAGTCCATTTCCTCCTAAAATGTATGACATCTAAAATCCATCGCCTATAGTAGTTAATACCGGGACGCACTTTTACACCTAATTTTGCACATTATGGAAATGAAGCTCGGAAATTACTAGTTCATTTGACCACCATTTCCCTGTGAGGCAGTGTCAATGATGGGATTGTAACCCAGTTCCCCTGAGTTCCTAGTCTTGTGCTCTAATCATGTGAACTTCTGAGAAGTGAGACTTTAAATATTTTAAGACTGTTCATGAAAAAATCTAATGACATTCTTTGGTTCGTATCTGAATCATACTAAAGTACCATTTTTATCTAGAAGTAAATTTACTACTTTCTTCACAGTGGAAATAGTTTTGTCATCTAGACGTAAGTATTTCTGCTTTCAGTGTCTGTGGATAATAGCTCTCTTCACTGCTGGCCTTTTTCCAGTCTCCAGGTTTAATTAACTGAGAACAATAATGCTATCACTTTATTCACATGACAGAGACATACATCCTTAGATAAATATAGAGAATTCCAGTTTCCCAGGGTACAGGTTGCATACCTAAGTTCATATGGGTCAAACACTCAGTTTCTTAGACAGACATGTTTGCTTTGAATGACCCTTTTATTTTTCCATTCAAATATTTATACTGCTGCCTTTCTAGAACCGTATTTTTTTGTTCTCATTTTTTTTTAACATATGCAAATGCATGACATCATAAATGAAAGAAAAAAAAAAAGGTGTGTTTAGTGATATAACATTCTAAGACTGACATCAGTTGTTTTTCACTGCAGTAATTATACTAATCTGTTGCTGGCTACAGACTTCCCATGTCTCATAAACCCAGGGGCTACAGCCTGAGACTCACAGGAAATACACTGATTTACAGCAGTTAAGCGTTCAGGGTCTGTAGAACTAGAAAGTGAATTTGAAAAAAAAAAACCAGCCCAAAACCAAACCAAACCAAACACCAAAATAAGGATTCTATTCTAATATGTGAATTTAAAAGTTTCACAGGACTAAGCACAACAGATGGATGTTATTAATCTCTGGAACTGTGTAAATGCTTTTCTAATGATTGTCAGAAATTATATGTTCTTTTATGGTATGACCTTCACCAACTGCAACATTTTAAGTTAGGTTATGAAAACACTCTAATAGGTTTATAGCTAAGGCTATAAACCAGTGTTTAAATATTTTGATTTTTTTTTAATAACTGTTAGTGTGTGCTTCTTTGTTAAAGCCAGTCCAAGTTGAAGGCTATTTTCTGTAGGTACATCTTTCATCAACAGTTTCTGTTTTCTAAACACTTCACATTTTTCCTGTTTAAAGTCTGCATCTTTTTAGGTTGCACTTGCACAGTTCACACTTCCCACATTTGCCAATCATCAAGGCTACATGGAGTAATTTTTAGATAGTTCTAAACAAACAAAAAAATATTTCATCTTTTCCATGCAAAACAGTGGAGAACAGACTGCTTCAGTAAACTGCAGGTGCAGAAGGAAAGAGTCTGGGTCTAAGAAAGGCTCTGCACTTGTAAGTGGAGTATTCCCCGACAAATTTTAACCATTTTCTTTGTGTCTTCCATGCTTTTGCAGGCCTGCTCAATGAGGGTATTCCGTCTCTTGCTTAAGCACTTACAATTCCTTACAATCCCCATCTCTCCATGACCTCTGTTCAACACACCTCCAACACCCATTTTCTCATTTCATTTCAGTTGTCTTGGCTGCAGACTCTGTCTCATCGCCACTGCTTCATACTCCCATCTCTCAAGAAGGACTTTTTCCCTCAGTTTCAATCTCAATTTTAAATTATGAAGTGTCAAGAAGTTGCCTTAAAAAACCCAACAAACAAACAAACCAAAAAAATCCCCAAACCTATGAGCAGACTTACATATAACTGATTAAAGGACACTACAGAAAAATCATAGAGATTATCTAAATCAACTGCTTGAAGTAAACGGCTCAGTTTGAAGGCTTCTGTTGATGTTAGAGGATGTTCCAAAAGCAGTACACAGTGTCCACAGAAGTGTATTGCCTCAGCCTACTGGAGAAGCTTGTTTTGTCTGAGTTATTTTAATTAATACGTTTATCATCTCCTTCAGATGTTTTACTCCTGGGAGCTCGTGGAGGCTTATTTAGGAAAGCAGCGAGTGCAGGCTTGGCTGCCGTCAGAGCAGGCACTGGCAGGGCAGTGTCGCCCTGTTCACGCTCCCATTGACCAGCTTCAGCCTCATTAACCAGGGTCATAATTTCTCCTTGCACCAGGACATGGGAATTTTCCATGTTACTAACCCTAGTCTATTGTCACTAACCCTAACAATTTTTTTCTCATTACGAGCATAGGAAAGAAACCTGATATCATCATTATCTCTGGTTCTGTCTTGGTCTACTCTGAGGGAGTGAACTTATATTTTCCCATTGCTATTTTTTCTTTTCATGACTTTTTTCATTCTTGGTATTTTGTCACTGTTGCATTTATGTTTAATTTAATACAGTGAAAACTCCTAAGATATGTAACAAAATAGATAGTCAGTAGCTTATTTTTTGAACCTTATTTTTTTAAATATTCTTATCATCTTGCCTTGAGCTGAGCTTTGGAGCCTTGGATTCCTGTTGCTAAAAGTGGAGTTGAAACCTCTGTTGATTTGAATGAGTGGAGAGCGTTTGTGCAGAAAAATTTAGGTATGTATGTTTCAATAAACAACCAGAGATAAAAAAAGTGATGATAAGGGTGGGAACTTTCCTATGTATTATAGTCCTCCTCTAGTTTGTAGAAATCTGTTTATTATAATTCTGTTAACGTTGAATCTCAGAAGCCCAGATACTCACCTCTACTTCAGACTGCAATCTGGTCTGCCCATAGGCACCCAGACATAAAGGGTACCAGAAAGGATCTTCTTCACCTGAAATTCTCTAAAGTGACATACTCCATATGTACTTCTGGGCCTATATCTTCATTACAGTCTCAGTGTACCTAAAGCCTCAGAGATAGGAGACGTTAGTCCTTTGAGAAGCCTGTGGTCTGGACCACAACTGATGTAGATGGTAGAGTTCCTCACTTTTTGCAAGCAGCTTGGCATACATTTTGTCCACATACCAAGGCAAGGCTGTAATGCCCAGATCTGAGATATTATGGGTAAGCATGTGCCCTGCCAGCCCTATAGCAGCAGGCACGCTACATAACTAAGTACAGTTTCTACATCTAATTAGTCTGGGAGCATCCTGAGATTTTGATCCTTGAGCTTTGGACAGCTTCTGTCACTTTTATCCAATGATGGTGAAATAAAAAAAAATGTGAAAATTCACTCAAGAAGATAACTATGGCCACAATTTTGCCCTTTGCCTCTTCTCTTCTCCTGGCTTCTGGTGGCTTCTGGTGGCTTCTGGTGGCTTGCATTCATAGGGTCACTTGTAAGTAAAATTGGCCAGGGATTGTTCTCTGGCCCTGAGGTACGGTGTAAGGGTACAATTGTCCCGCTGAACTCTCTGAAGTCCAAAAGTGGGTGGCTGCATGCAAGCTGCCTATTAGGAATTATTCCTGACCTGTTTTAATCTCTAGCTTGTATGTAAGAGTAGTTGCTGGCCTGTGCCAAAACTTCTCAAGAAGTCATGCTACCAGTTTAACAGTATGAATAACACTGTGCCAGTCCTTGGACCTGTGACCTGGACCTGTGCAGCCAGCTATCGAAACTTAACTCTGCTCCTGAAGGAGAGGTGAAGCATGACCAAGTGTATTTTTTTTTGGTCAGATAATGCTTGTAAAGACTCCAAACTTATTTTCTTTTTTTTTTTTTTTTTTTTTTTTTTTTTTTTTTTTTTTTGTGATACAACCAAAATACTGCAGTAGAAAAGATTTTAAGGAGGGATGGGAAGAAACTGCCTTCCTTTTAAACATATTTGTCTTTGGGAGACTGTTACACAGACAGGATCCCAAATGGGGAAACCAACTCACTTTTCAGGGAGCAGCAGGGCAGGATGCTGATCAGGGGCAGGGCATGGGGAACTGAGGGTGCCCTCACCCCCCAGTGCAGCCCCGCAGTGCCCTGGTGAAGGGAGCAGAGCAGGGGTGGGGGATTGGGGCCAACGGAGGTCGTGGCAGCCATGCAAGGACATCCCAGCATGGGCCGCCGAGCCTAGGCATGGGCCAGAGCTTCAATGCAGCTCCCAAGTCAGGGGCTGAAGCCCCATCCAAGCCTCCTCAAAACTCTTCATCATTAACTTTGCTTTTCTCCCAGACATCTTATCCAGGGTTCATCTTATCAGAACTGATTGTGAGCACAGGCAGCAGACCCTGAGGAAGCGGGGGATGAGCTTGTAGATCTTGCTGATGCACTCAGGGCCCTGATGGCAGCATCATATTCATTCACTGGAGTATGAAAGAAAAATAGCTGAGGGACTAGATTTTCATTTAGATGTCTGTGTCTCTAAACTAAATGGAAGCGAATGCATAGGCTTTTCTCTTTTTTTTTTTTTTTTGGGGGGGGAAACTAGGGGGGAGGTTAATCTTAAATTACCTACTATGATATGCAAATAAGCCTTCCCCAGGATTACTACAATATGCTTTATGAACTTTTGAAGAACTGGATGTTGATGAGCATAAAGTTAGATCAATTAACAGCGAATCTTATTTCTTGATGCTTGTATTTCCAGGATTAGCTCTTTCTCAGTGTTACTTTGAACATTCCAAAATGCTCTGACATACCACCATTTTCTTATGGAGACAGAGAAACAAAACAACAACAAAACACTCTAAGCAGATATGACCACAGTCAAATAGGGGAAATTTGCATATTCATAGCAGAAAATTAATATTTATGCAGGCTGATGTTTGGTTCAGGAATATAGTCTAAAAGTTCATGCTATTTACATAAATTTCATTTTACTTTTTATCTCTGTTAGGAAATAAAATAAAGTATAGCCTTGTGGTGAGCCTAACCAAGTGATTGTAGCCATGGAATCTGCTTTTTAGTGGCTATGTGTTTGAAAGCTTTTGGTAAAGTAAGCTTGATCTTAAATTTGCTAATTCAATCTTATATTGGTCCAAGTAGGTTCAATATAATAAGACAATTTTTATTCAGGGTTTTTTTTTTTTTTGTGTGTGTGTGTGGTTTTTTTTTTTACTTCAGTAAAGATGCAGTTTCACATTATATTTAACCATGAATAAGAGGATTCCAATTGATAGTGAACTTTGACCCCAGCTACCTACTCCTTCAACTTCTTTTATAGCCGATCTTGTGATCATGTAGTTACAGGGTAAGTTTAAATTTACAACACTGCTGTAACGAGATGTTGAATGTGTGCCAGATGAAAAACATCTTTTTTAAAGGTGTTGGCACTTAGTAGCTGGTACTCTGAAAATGAAATAGTTACGAGTATTGGTCCCTTCTGAGTATTCGATTTTGACGTGGCTTTAATAAAGGTGGTTACATTGTTCCTTCTGTAAAAGGAGGATGATAATGGCAGCCTAGTAGGAAAATTCCCATAGTCTGCTCTAGCTACACATAAATTTAAAATAAAAATGACATCATAATGTTTGCACAGGAAAAAAATATCTCCAGAAACTAGCACATCTTCAGAAAATAAGCTGACAGGGAAAAAAAAAGAAAAAGAAAAAGTATTTGTAACTGTCTTCTAATGCAGTCTTATTAGGTGGACTACTGTCATACAGCAAATCAACTTTTTGATGTCTTTCTTCAACATTTTACATTTTACATGTAACATTTTACGACAGCAGGCAGCTCTTTCCTAATCAGTTTTGTAGATTGGAAACCTTCTTAGAAATATCTGACCATAAAGAGTAAAGCAGTGGTTCTTCACATTTTTGGTGTATGCCTCTCTTCTAATGATGTGTTAACTCTGTCCCTAAATGATCTAATGAGAAATATGTAATAAATATGTAACTAAATACACATTGCTACTTATTATCTTATTATTAGCTGTTTTCCAAGCTCCTGAAAGAGAAATGGCAAAATGATTTCTCCAGTATAAGACATGAAGTTTTCTTGCATTTTCCCTTTAAAACTGGAGAGATTGTCCATTATACTTTTTTTTTTTTTTTAATTGAAAAGCTGTTATCAACCTAAAATTTCCCCGCATGTATTATAACAGGGTTATTTTTTTGGCCCTTTTTCGTATGTGCTTTGGGATCCTTTATTAAGTCATTGTTCTGTAACTGCATTCTATTATAATTCTGCTCATATTTAATAATATGTATGATATTTCTGCTGCCCTGAAGGACTCCTATGAAAATTAAATGTTTAAATAAAATGGACATCCAATGCTTATTTCTATTAGGCTGGTTAATATTTTATATATTTTTTTTTTTTTAATCTGTGAGGCTTTCAATACTTCAACTCCAAAATGACTTTCTAAATATTATAAGCAATAACAAATACCCCTCGACTGAATAGCAAAGAAGAAATTCAATCTGTGTGACAGTTGCTATTCATAAACTGTTCGAGATTCACTCTCATGGTATATGATGTTAGCTGAACCCTTTTGACTGAGTTACAGAACTAGACTCAGTAGGGGAATCACTTGCTATTTATAAATACTTTTTGGAGTTAGCCTCTATTTTCCTTTTTCAAATACAGAGCCCGATCCTGGAGACCTAAGTCATTCAAAATTCATTTCAATTTTACTGCCAGGCCAGCATCATTCTGGCTACAATACAGAAAAGGCTGTCAGCAGATACATGCACACAATTTCCTTTGAAGCAATGAGATCGCTGTGCACATTCAAAGAAAGAATACAGCCTTAGATGCTTAGAAATGACAAATGTATACAATTAGGATTCATTCAGTTTGCTAAGGTGTATAAGTATTGAATAAAATCATTGAGACTGCATTGTGATGCTTTTAAAACTAAGTTTCTGCTCAACAAAAAAATAATTTGAGTAGTCCAGATTTGTAAATTCAGTACTTTTTGCAGTAAAAATTTCTAGACAACATTTTCCCAGCCTCTAAACTCAACCTTGGGTCTCAAATATGAGTAGTGGCTATTCATGTATATTATTCTTCCAGCTGAAAGTCTGGGTGACCTAAATAGACTTGCAGGTTTAACCCCGTTATCTTCATACTTCTTTTTGTGATCATTTCTGTACAAACCTATTGTTTTCAAAAGTTTTTTTAGAGGTGTAGAGTACTAAACTTTAACCAATTACTTTATGTATAATGCATAAATGAGCGTAGACTACAGCTCATTTTACTTAGCTGTGTTGTTCCTTCAATAATTACAGAAGTAAGAAGCCATGAAAAATTCATGTTTATCCCTAAGTTTAGAAGATGTAGTATGACTTTAATATACTCAGGATAAGTTGCATAAGGTATGACACTACTTTACCTTATCTTCCACTCCCCCCAAAAAACAAAACAAAACAAAACCCAAACAGAAATTAATGTGATTTTGGTAGAGAAAAAAAAAAAAAAAATCTCATCTGAGACAAGACTGGTTTTGTATCTCTTTATTTTATTCTCAACTGTGCTACAGTCTCTTAGTGACCCTGGTCGTGTCTGTGAGAGCTTGGCTGGTGCCTTCAATTATTATTTAAAGTGAAAAAAACAGAAGCACTTGTCTGTTTTAAAACATGGGCAAAAGTTGTATCTTCCTACCATTACTCATCTTAGGTGCAAAAAATCTGGGTTCAGTTCCTTATCTATCCACAGTGGTTTAAATCTCTGTCGTTTGAAGTGTACCTACTAGTTAGACACACTACAGGCTATCTGGTTATTCTCCAATCACCCTGCCCTTGTTAAGAAAATAATTCAAGGAAACATGAACCAAAGTTTTAACTAAGTGATTAGAGTACTCACCTGAAGGCAAAGAATCCTGGGTTCCTATTTCTGTTCCCATAGTTCAAAGAGTATTTAATGTTAAAATGGAAATAGCCTTGAGATGAGAATGTTCCTGCAAAAATAGGTACTTCATTCTTTCCTACAAAGCAGAAAAAGATAACTAGATAAATGCTTTCCTGATAAATGATTTGTGATTTGACGGCTGATTGAAAAGTGGGTGGTCAAGCACATCACCATTTGCGGCAGCTGTGTCGTAAAACCCCATGATGTTGTGCTGCGCTCAGGCCTGCGGTGGGTGGTTGGTGATGCAGAGCACAGCCCAGAGTCCCAGGGAGGGTGCTCGGGGATTTAGCACGAGTTCACAGTGGGCCACTGTTGGTAGGTGTTGTGTTGCTAACACTCAGGAGCCTTCAGGCATGCCTATAATGAGAAACGCTAACCTCCTGTAAACTCAAATCTGCAGTCTCTCTCGGGTTTAAGTGCCTCCAAGTTTAGGCAGCAGCTCTTGCTTTGCTTCTCAGATTACAGTTTGCTACCTAAACATCTCCATTTTATCCAAATCCTGCTTTGGATTTTAAATCAGTTATTGGCTCTATCTCTTAATCTCTGTGCTGCTTACTTTCCTCTATGTAAATGGGAATATTTGTACTTCTTTCACCTCCCTTTACCTTCTGTGTTGCCTGATAGCAGTTATATAGGACAAGGGCTGTCTATTTGTTCACAGTAATTCTCACAATTCTGTTTCTTTTGGGGATTGTTCAGACCTTTACTGGGGAACAAACTTCTACTAGAAGCATTAGGTGCTAAATAGCTGTTCCTTACTAGGAAAAAAATCTGTGGCAATGTGAGATGGTAATTTAGGACATGAAAGACGATAGAGCTACAATGTCAGTGCTGGTCTGGGGAGACAATTTAAGACCGTTAATGAAACAAATGATGTTAATATATCTCTGCAGGGGACATGTAAGTGAAATGCAAAAACCATGGGATATGGAAGTACTGTCAAACAGAAATGAATTTAAATAATATAACTATGCTCATTTAATTTCACTTACCTGTTCCCTAGGCCATCACTGATTTTTCACATACAGTGCTGTAAGAATTATGTTATTATAGAACCATAGAATGTCCTGACTTGGAAAGGACCCACAAGAATCATCGAGCCCAACTCCTGTCCCTGCACAGGACAACCCCAAAATTCACACCATGTGTCTGAGCACATTGTCCAAATGCCTCTTGAATATTGTCAGACTTGGGGCTGTGACTGCTCCCCTGGGGAGCCTGTTCCAGTGCTCCACCACCCTCTGGGTGAAGAACCTCTCCCTAATATCCAACCTAAACTTCCCCCAGCACATCTTCCTGCCATTCACCCTGGTCCTGTCATTGGTCACCAAAGAGAAGAGATCAGCACCTGCTCCTCCTCCTCGTCTTGTGAAGAAGCTGTAGACTGTGGTGAGGTCTCCCCTCAGTCTCCTCTTCTCTAGGCTGAACAGAGTGACTTTAGCTGCTCCTCATACAGCTTCCCCTCTAAACCCTTCAACAACTTTGTGGCCCTTCTCTGGACATTCTCCAGTAGCTTTATATCCTTTTTATACTGGGGCGCCCAAAACTGCACCCAGTACTCAAGGTGGGGCCGCACCACTGCGGAGCAGAATGGGACAATCATCTCCCTTGACCGACTAGCGGTGCAGGGCTTGATGCACCCTAGAACACGGTCAGCCATCTTGGTTGCCAGGGCACACTGTTGGCTCATGTCAACTTGCCATCGACCAGACCCCCCAGACCCCTTTCCACAGGGCTGCCCTCCAGCCTCTTGCTCCCCAGTCTGTAGGTACATCCAGGGTTTCCGTGTCCAGGGTACAAAATCCAGCACTTGTTAAGCTTCATGTGGTTGGTGATTGCCCAGCTCTCTAATTTGTCTAGATCCCTCTGCAGGGCCTCTCTGCCTTCAAGAGTGTCAATTTTAGATGTCATCAAGTTTGGGGAATAATAATCCACAATATGGATGAGATTCTGGGTGTGAAACCACTGCACATACAACCCCTGTGTTGTGTTTGCAGAGCATGAGACAATTGTCAATGACAAAAGGCCTTTGAAGACTTTGATCCCTGGGATAAGGTTGTAGAGATTGTTGTTCTGTGACTGTTTCATAGGGAGATATTTACCTGAGGCTGAGACTGTAAACCCATGTCCAGGGTATGATGAAATTCACAACTATGGAGCTCTGACATAGCCAGTGATTCTTTTAGCTCAGTCAAAAAAAGCTGCTTCAAAACTTTACCAGACATTGAAAATAAAATAAAAAAATAAACCAAAACCCAAACCACAAACAAAAATTCAACCTATGAAAAAAAGGAAAACAAAAATTCAACCTATGAAAAAAAGGAATTTTCTATTGAGTGAAACATTTTTGACCTGAAGAGTGGGGGTTTTTAAACATGAACTTTTTTACTTAAAAAAAAAAAAAATGATAAATAATTAAATAGGAAGCATAAGTAGGTGGAAAGTGAAATTTGCTCTTGAAAGACGGGGTTCTTTTTCTCCCTTAATTAGAAGGACTAAATGCTAATGTCAAAACAAAATATTTAGAATCTTCAAAAATGATGTATATTTTTGGGCTGAAAGATTTTGCTGAATTTAACTTGGATGTGAAAAATATTTTTGATGACTGAGTAATATATTTCTTAGTACACAGAGTATTTGCCAAGTTTTTTGTGCATATTTTACCAATTAAAAAAAAAAAAAAAAAAAAAAAAAGTGTAGCTGTTCTAATAAACCATCCTGACAGCAGCATGTGAGCTGGGCTTATGACTAGTCGTACATGGCATGGACACATGAAATGCTTTTCCAAGACCAGAAACAGATAATTCCTTGCAAACCTAGAGACACCTGTACAGGAGAACTAAGCTTTAATAACCTACCTCGGCCAAATATGATTATGCCTTAGTATGTAGCTAGTTGAGGATCACAGAAACAAATGAAGCTAATAATGAGGAAAGATTCTGCAAAGAACCTACCATAGTAAATTAAGCTGAAAATGTCACATATGTTCATCTCAGTTTTAACTGGGCTCATGATTTTTAGTGAATCATTTATTTGACACATTGTTTCTTTT
>KL282927.1:1204-17845 GCA_000699545.1 Podiceps cristatus | reverse complement strand
GATTCAGCAGCAGCGTGGTCATGAGCCATTGGACAGAACTGCTTTCACCACCCTGAAGTGTGCTATCTCCTCTTTTGACTTGGAGCCCTGAAAAACGTAGCTACGTCTGCTCTTCAGTACTTCTTGCAGGGGTCTGTGCTCACCTTGGGTGTGAATGTTAGGCTGGCAAGGTAGTTAGTCCCCTCGTTCAGAGATCTACAGGGTGGTCAGAAGCTACCCTGACAGTCTTATGTCATCGTCGTCTGTCCTGCCGCATCCTTTTAAGGTGCTGTTTGCTCTTGCTGAAGGCTGCTCCTTCTTCAGCAAGTGTGGCGTGACAGCGTCGCTCTTTGGAAGCCTGTACGCTCGTACAGATTGGCTTTGGGTGCACCTTCATTTTGCAGCTCCTGCTGTGGCATGATAACCCCCCCCAGAACCGCGGAGCAGATAGCAGGCTGGACAAGTGACATCATCCCAGGGAGAGCCATCACCTGACATCCTTCAGCTTTCTGCCTTCCCCTGAATCACTGTGCTTTTGTTTTGTTTGTTTTTGTTAGAGGTGCAGTTGAAATAGAATCATAGCATCACAGAATGGTCTGGGTTGGAGGGACCCCAAGGATCACAGAGTTCCAACCCCCCTGCCACAGGCAGGGCCACCAACCTCCAGGTCTGGACCTACACAAGGTTGCCCAGGGCCCCGTCCAACCTGGCCTTGAACACCTCCAGGCATGGGGCATCCACCCCCTCTCGGGGCAGCCTGTTCCAGCCCCTCACCACCCTCTCTGTAAAAAACTTCCTCCTAATATCTAATTTAAACCTTCCCTCCTTCAGCTTTAGTCCATTCCCCCTTGTCCTGTCATTTTCTACCCTTTTAAAAAATTGATTCCCCTCCTGTTTGTACGCTCAATAAATACCTTTCTATTTCAGAATTTTCACCAGTATTCAGAATATTGAAGATATCCCCAGGTGACAGTGTGACTTCACTAGCAACACTGACTTAGAAAGGCTCTGGTTTGCTTCCCCTCAGGTGTGCCGCTGCAGATTTAGGGAGCCAAGTTGCAAACCAGATGTCTGAAAGATCCACATTAATAATATCCCCTGTGAAATATCGTCTGTGTCCCCTTTCCAGTCTTTTCCTGGTGATGAGATTTAGATAGATTGATACAGGACTGAGTCAGCTGCCTTAAAACCCAACCTGTGGTTCTTGCCACTTAAGCCCTCTGATACCAATCAGGCAGTTTCTCCAGAAAAACTGAGGCTGAATTTCTTAAGGTTTTGTGGGGTTTGGGTGTTGTTTTCTGGCTTGGATTGGTTTGGGTTTTTTGTTTGTTTGTTTTTGTTTCTTTGGTTGTTTTTTTTTTAACATAGCAAGAAATAGAACCAAACCCTACCCAATATTTTTCTCAGAAGAAGAAAGCAGGGAGAGGGAAGGGAGCAAATAAGTAGTTTTTCAGGGCTACCTGCAAAATCTCAAACTTCAGGATTATGAGATAGTTTGGGGTGGAAGGGACCTCAGGAGGCCTTTAGTCCAATCTTCGGCTCACAGCAGGGTCTGCTCTGGTGTCAAACCAGCTTGCTCGGGGCTGTCCCTAGTCTGGTCTTGAAATCCTCCAAGGAAAGACACGGGGCAACCTCTTCTAATGCTTGGCTGCCTTCCTGGGGGGAACAGTCGACTCTAACCTCCAAAGTGGAATCAAGACTAGGAAGGGAGTGGCCAAGTCAGGACACCTTTGCTAAGGTGGCAGTTTCAAGGTTGAGTTGTACATGTTTGAGATCTGTCAGCTGAAAAATTGCACTTGATTTTTGTGTTCTGGAAATACGAGAATTTTCTCATTTAGCATCCAAATTAGGGAAAAAAAAAAAATCCATGCATATAGAAGCTTCCCTTTCGTGTGCAGAAGGGCTTGGATGTCACTGTAGTCTTGGCTATAGAAGTGTTCACATGCAAAACCATTAAATGATGGGCAGGAGTTAAGTAGTTTTTCAGGGCTACCTGCAAAATCTCAAACTTCAGGATTATGAGATAGTTTGGGGTGGAAGGGACCTCAGGAGGCCTTTAGTCCAATCTTCGGCTCACAGCAGGGTCTGCTCTGGTGTCAAACCAGCTTGCTCGGGGCTGTCCCTAGTCTGGTCTTGAAATCCTCCAAGGAAAGACACCTCTTCTAATGCTTGGCTGCCTTCCTGGGGGGAACAGTCGACTCTAACCTCCAAAGTGGAATCAAGACTAGGAAGGGAGTGGCCAAGTCAGGACACCTTTGCTAAGGTGGCAGTTTCAAGGTTGAGTTGTACATGTTTGAGATCTGTCAGCTGAAAAATTGCACTTGATTTTTGTGTTCTGGAAATACGAGAATTTTCTCATTTAGCATCCAAATTAGGGAAAAAAAAAAAAATCCATGCATATAGAAGCTTCCCTTTCGTGTGCAGAAGGGCTTGGATGTCACTGTAGTCTTGGCTATAGAAGTGTTCACATGCAAAACCATTAAATGATGGGCAGGAGTACTTTTTTTTTTTTTTTTTTTTTTTTCCCCTCCCTTCTTGCTTTAATATGCTCCTCTCTTCTTCCCAAGGTAAAAATGGTACAAACCGTTCTCTGACACTAAGGCTATTTTGATGTACAACACAGGGAGCGGGGGACAGGCTGGAACTCTTAAGCCTTCCACTGAAATAAGTGTTTATGAAAAGGGACACGTTTCCTCCCGAGTAAAGGATATTCTTCGCCATTTTAACTAGTCGTTTTCTCCAGGCTGTCGTTTAGCTTAGCTCACTGGAGAGTTTATTAAATGGCTGCCACAGTCACTTCTTAGTCTTCAGCAGTTCAGGCGTAAGTCTCACAAAATTTTGTACCTGATGAACCCCTGTTCTCAACTAATTTGAGCTTCAGGGTGTACAAAGTTAGTTTCTAAACCTTGTGTGTTCAAAACCTTGTTTTTCATACAGTCCTGGGATATTATTCATGTAACTATATTTGCATTTTGGAAATAAATGTGACTTACGAACAGAATACGTGTTACTACTTGCATATCAGTAATTTACTTTCAATAAGTCTGCTTAATGTAGCTTTAATATACATGTATGTGGCTTCAACACCATTTGTGAGGTAATTACATGTATTCTCTACCCAGTGCTCGTGCTTCATCGTGGTGTTACAAAATAGGTAGCACTGCTGCATTGTAAGGTTTGGTTGCCAGTTAATATTGAAGTTTTCTGTGCCAGATGTTGCTAAAGCAAACCGCTGCAGCCCAGAAGCTAACGTTGGTATTTTCCTGTAGCAGTGCTCAAAAGAGCTGAGCATCAAGTTGATGAATTTGTTAGGCTTATTGCTATCAATATAGACAAAATTTAATTTTAGTTTTTAAATGGTTTAGGTAACATTTAAGGAGCTATTAAAGATAACTGAGTAAATTTGAATAGAATATATATTTGTCATTGTCTTGTAGAGACTGCAGATTCTGCTAATTTTAAGATGTTTCATTATTAATCAGTTATATTAAATGGCGTGAAAGGTGTTAGCAATTACAACAGTAGTTTTGTAGGTAGAAGTGAGACTGTGTAGTGTCCCGTCAGGTGTTTCTTTGTAGGCTGTAGGAGAAATGTAAAGAGAGAAAACTTGGTGCATTACTTCCACAGCTTTCACATTTTGGAGTATCCCGTTCCAGTCCAAGCAGCTATGAAGCACTGGAGTAAGACACGAAGATCTCCTGCCAGCCTTCAGCAACGGGCATTGCCTGGAAGCATACCTCCGCTTCTGAAGTAGTGGGTTCAGACATAAGCTGCAGAACTGATGGCTCCAGAAGGCCGTTTGCGTTAAATAAACCTGTCGTGATGCCAATTCAGTTTTATTTTTACCATTTAACTTCCATCACAAATAATAGTAATACAGACATCCCAAAGTCCAGCAAGGTTTTGTTACCAGAGTAACGCTGCTTTTTTTCTGTCTGATACGTGCCTGCCAGGTTCATCGCTTGACAGGCCAAAGGTGTCTGAAAGAGAGTGGCCCATTTCAGTTCCGTTTATTCCCATGCCCACACGCTGGAGAACATATTTGATACGATCTTTTGGCTTGGTTGTGGCTGTGAGTGTCGCTAACCTTCTGAAAACAGCTACTCTGCATGTCTTTCTCGAGACTCCTAAAAATACACATGGAATAAAAACAGTGACAGACTTTTAGTGCCTGATGTTTCATGGCTCAAGGTCCTTTCATTTTTCTTTACTATAAGGTTCATATTCTTCCTGTCTCAGAACCAGCATTTCCTTCAAGTTGCTCATCTGGAGCATTAAGAAATGTACTCAGTGGTGTATCTGTGCAGCAGGACTCCCTTGGTCGCTTGAGTCTTCCCTAGTTGTCCGTGAGTTAGGAGTTCACGAATGATTTTTCATTCGTTTGAACCTACAACAAATGTTCACTGTTGTCTTTTCTGATGCTGTTATGCATAGAACAATTTGAGCGTGTCAGCCCTACGTTGCAAGTATCCCATAGTTTTCTCCTACTGGGTCTTGGATACCTTTATCTTTCTGGGTAGCAGCTCCTTGTTCCCATGAGTGCTCTTGAGGCAAAAAAGTGCTTTGTACTTCTCAAGTGCTGCAGCAGAAAGTGGAAACCCGCTGAAGAACAGAGGTGTCCTTCACAGGAATTGCTGTTATATTGACATACCATAGTTTAGGACTTAAGATTTGATGATACCAGTGTAGCCATGTGAACTTTCACTACTGCCAGGAAATTTTCATCAGCAAAGGCCGTCACAGCCATCTGTTCTACCCTGGCCAGAGTCGTGATCACTTGGAGGCAAGGAGATAGGACTGAATAATCAAGAATCGTGGTAATTGTCGTGCCACTCTTTCACCTTCTGTGTAATGCTAACGGGTTGTCACTGCAAGGGTTACTGCCACACACCCTTCTGCGTGTGTCTGGCTTCAAACTCGCGCTCTAGATGGCTTGCGATGTGTTTGGCAGTTGCCAAGGCCCAAGACGAAGTATTTCGGTTCGCTGATAGGATCGAAGGCTAGTGTTAGGATTTTGAGATTGGTTTGCTGAGCCAGCGCATGCTGCAGCTTCGTGATTGCTGGACTTGGCACGAGTGGCAGAAGCACATGAAGTGGTGGGAAGAGGTCAGACTACTACTTTTGGCAGCAGCTGGCCATTAATATAGATGAGATGTAAAGTGACACTGCACCTAGCTAGAAATAGAAGGCGGAAAATGATTGGTAGCGCATCACTTGGACTAGAAATGTATGAAAGGCAGAGATGATAACCCACAAACTAGGACAGGCTAGGTAGATCTGATAGGCAAAGCTTAGAAGAAAGGAACGGAGACCCAGAGGCTGTTCTCCTAAAAGCTGCCTGTGAGGTCTGTGTCAAAGAATGAACTAGAACCTTGAGGAACGTATCCCTTCTGTGAGAGCTGCCTGTGAGGTCTGTGTCAAAGAATGAACTAGAACCTCTTGAGGAACGTATCCCTTCTGTGAAGTAACCTGAAATGGACTTAATGTTTCTGGAGGTGACGTGATTTTTGCAAATTTTCTGGTTTGGGGGTTGTATTTTTTTTTCCCTTCCATAGACTAGGATTGTACTGGGTATGTATTCTGGAATTGTTTAAAAGTCACGGGGGTGAGGTCTGTGTCAAAGAATGAACTAGAACCTCTTGAGGAACGTATCCCTTCTGTGAAGTAACCTGAAATGGACTTAATGTTTCTGGAGGTGACGTGATTTTTGCAAATTTTCTGGTTTGGGGGTTGTATTTTTTTTTCCCTTCCATAGACTAGGATTGTACTGGGTATGTATTCTGGAATTGTTTAAAAGTCACGGGGGTTATTCTGAACTCCAGAGGCATTGCAGTATTTTAGCAGTGCTTTTGAAGCTGTGAAGGAGGTGATTGTTTAGCAGTATCTTAGCCTATGGGGAAGGCCATTTGCTTCCTTCGGCTGTCATGCCCTCTCCATACTATTTCAGAGTACTGAAAGCTGAACTTAAAGTGTGTTTCTTAAAGTGTGCTTGACTTAGAAGGTCTTTCTATGTCCCACTATGGTTTGGTGTCCAGTCTCAACGGGAAAACACTTCATTGCGGTAGGCTCTGCTGCAATGTGTAACGGAACATGTAGTTACAGAATTGTTGACGTTGGAAGGGACATCTGGAGATAATCAAGACCAATCCATTGCTCAAAGCGGGGTCAGCTGGAGCAGGTTGCCCAGAACGGTTGCCAGACTGATTTTGTATACTTCCAGTGCAGACACCACAACCTCTCTGGGCAGCATGTTCCCATGTTTCATCGCTCTTACAGCAAAAAAAGCTTTTCCTTACATTTAAATGTGTTTCAGTTTGTGCCCATTGATTCTTGTCACTGGGTGCCATTGAGAAGAGACTGACTCGGTCTTCTGTACACCCTTCCGTCAGATACTTGCGCACACGGATCAGGTCCTCCTCAGCCGTCAGGCTGAACAGCCCGGGCTCTCTCAGCCTCTCCTCCTGTGTCAGATGATCCAGTTCCTCAGTCACCGTTGTGATCCCTTGCTGGAGCTGCTTCATTCCGTCCACGTCTCTCTCAAAATTGGAGAGCCCAGCGCTGGACACAGTACAGCTCTGTGGAGAAGGACCGGGGGGTCCTGCTGGACACCGAGTTGGCCATGAGCCAGCCGTGTGCTCCTGTGACCAAGTCGTCCCCCAGCACCCCGGGCTGTATTCGGAGCACTGCCAGCGGGTCGAGGGAGCTGATCCTGCCCACTGCTCAGCCCTGGGCAGGGCCGTGGGCCGCGCCGGGCTCCACCAGCACAGGAGAGACGTGGCGGGCTGGACCAAGTCCAGCAAAGGCTGCAAAGCCACCTGAGGGTCTGGAGCACCCGAGATGGGAGGAAGGGCTGGGAGAGCCAGGGCTGGGAGAGCCGGGGCTGTGCAGCCTGGAGAGGAGAGGGCTCAGGGGGTCTTATCCTTGGGTACGGATGTCTGATGGGGGAGCAGAGATGAGGGAGCCGGACCCCTCTCAGCGCTGCCCAGGAGCAGGATGGGAGACAAGGGGCTCACGGTGAAAATCGGGAAATTCCAGTTCAATGTAAGAATTTTTTTTAAAAGAAATTATTTTTATTTATTTATTTTAAGGGTGATCAGAAATTAAATCAAGTTGTCCAGGGAGGCTGGGGAATCTCCATGCCTGGGGCATATAAAACCTGACTGGATGAGACCCTGAGCAGCCTGTGGTAGGTGACCCTGCTTTGAGCGCAGGGTTGAACGTAGACAGTCTCCAGGCATGCCTTGCAACCCCAACCGTTTTAGGAATATTATTCCAGATGTGTTTTCACCAGTGCTGGTTGCTGCTCTTAGTGCCACACGGGATGCTGTTGTCCACCTTTGTCCCAAGGACATGTTGCTGGCTTGTGTTCAACTCGAGCGTCCACCGGTACCTCCGGGTCATTCTCTACAAAGCCTTTTTCCAACTGGTTGGAACCCAGCATGTCCTGGTGCCTGTAGTAGGTGGTGATTCCTCCACACAGGAAGGACTCTGCCTTTCCATGTTGAACTTCACAAGGTTTCTGCAGCCTCTTGAGGTCCCTTTGACTGGCAGCGCACTCGTCTGCTGTATCTACCGCTCCTCCCAACGTCTTGGCTGCGAACAGGCTGAGGGCGCGTGCTGTCCTGTCCGGGTCCCGAATGAAGATGCTGGGACCTGCCCCTGGGCTCTGCCCCCCTCACTGACATCCAGCCGACTTTGCTGTTTGTCACGACCCTTTGAGTTGGGATATTTAGCCAGTTTCCCGTCTGCATCCCTGCTTATCCAGGCTGCGCTTCCTCAGTTTGACTGTGAGGGTGTTATGGCAGATGGCGTGGGAAGCCTTGCTGGAGTGAAGACAAGCAGCATCCCCCGCGCTCCCCTCGCCCACTGTGCCAGGCCTCTCGTCGAGGGAGGCTCTCGGGGTGCTCGGGCTCCATTTCCCTGCTGTAAACCCACGCTGCCAGCTCCCATCGCCTCCCGGTCCTCCTGCCTGTGCGGGGAAACGATTTCCAGAGGGTTTGCTCCGTTGCCTGCCCGGGGGTGGAGGTGAGGCTGTCCCGCCTGCACTTCTATGGATGCGTCTCCGTGAAGAGGGGAATTGCGTCTTTTCCATCCTGAAAACTTTTAAAGGGTGACAGAAACTTCAAGTGGGACTGAAATGACAGGCTCCAACATTTATATATAAATCTGTGCATGTGTACGTAAAGCCGTGCAAGGTATATATGAATCCGAAGGATGCTGCAGGGCTTCAGGGCACCGACTGGAGCGGGCCCTGTTCCGCTTGTTGAGGATTTCAACATAGGAAACCCACTCTTCCGAGCTGGGGCGGGGAGTTGGTTGTTCCCCTTTGCGTGAGGCTCATGGACCAGCAGGTCTCCTACAGGTCTCTGGTCGTGGCAAATCCTTAACGCTGGCTGAAAGCAAAGCTGTGCTTTTGAGGTTGGGTTTTTTTCCACGCGGGCAGAGCTGCTGCCATTACACCGTGGCAGATTCTGTTTGCTTGAACTCACACTGCCTTTAATTCATGGTAAAGCGAACGCTACCTTTCCCTCAGAACCTCTCCCCTGTCTGGTGGTGCTGTAAAGAAAGCAGTCTCAGCTCTTTTTTTGCTTTTCTACAAGTGCTCTTGTGCTTTGTCACAGTTATTTTTCTGAACACAGATACGATTGTACCATGAGCCTCTTCTCGCTGACCATCCTGATTTCTTCGGTTTTGGAGGCACAGCTCCCTGATGCTCCTGTTATCCCTGGTTTATAGCTCCCCAAAGCTGAGTCTAGCACTCCTGGTCTCTAAATGCATAAATTCTTTCCCAACAAGAGATGCCTCTTGAGATGCCTCTGTTACACCAAAAAATAACCGGGGAGGTGGGGAGCGGTTACTTAGCCTTAACCGTAGCGTTAGTGCTAGGTTAGAGAGAAACTGGCCATGAGTAAGGGCGGGTTGTATCTTGGAAAGAGGTTTTGTTTTTGTCAGCAGGAGCGTTCGCTTGTGTAACAGCCTTGCAGTAACGCCGCGTTTTAATGGTTGGGCAGAGAGAACAGTTTTAAGATGGCATTTGCAGAATTTATTGTTTACTAAGTAACATGTCTTGTTCCTCAGAATAGATTATCTTCAGGGCTTTCTAGGACATTAAACCCAGCTCTCTGCTCCTATGAGGGCAGTGATTTCTGGAGTAATCTTTCATCAATAAGTCATGGGGATACTTTTCCCCCTTCTTATCTTTGCCAGCTGTGGTTCTGCTTTCCTCTTTCCATTTCAGAGCAAGGCGGTAGCCGCGTCCCTCGCTTTTGGCGAGAGCCGGCGGTGTTGCAGTGATGAGTCACGACTCGAACGCTGCGGATAGCTGGATGCGGAGCGCGCTGACGCTCCCGGGCCGGGGACCCCGGCGTTCCCGACCCCCTTGCGCGAGGATGGGGCCTCGCAGCTTGCTTCCCGCTTGAGGCTGGATGTATTTGCTGAGGACTTCATACCCGGGCAGAGGCCGCCCTGCAGCGAGGAGGGGAAGGCTGCACTCGCCTTCTGCGCAGCCCGTACGGCCGCGTCTCTGCGCTGCCCTGCTGAATCGCCGCTGTTCTGCTTTTGCTACAACCTTGCAGTTAAGCTTCGGTTACGCTTCTGTTATGCCCTCTTAGGGAGGTAAAGGGTCCTATGGCTGCTGGTGGTGGCTATAATCTGCATTTGCAATGCTCATTTCCTTCGTATGAGAGAATTATTAAGGAAGACTCAGTCTCGATTTTAAAACTTTCTAAGATACTTAGTGATGTTTGTCTTTCCCATATTTTTTCCTTGCACTGCACATGCAGGAGTGTCTGCCTTATTCTCAGCATTGTCTTGCCAGAAATAGTTCAAATTTGTTTGATTTCCCACCTGTGATTGCTGCAATGAATACACTAATGATGCACTAATGCACTATGCACTAATAATTGTGTGTTAGCTATTATGTGTTACCCAGTTTTGCAAGTTTATCCGACAAACAAAACATACCAAATAGAGATCAGTCGTTACTGGCTGATTTTGATATTCAACTTTAGCTCAGTATATGCTCGTAATACCGTACACTGGAACTTTTTTAAGGTAGTCTTTGCAAAGAAAGATTTGTGAACCGTAATCATTAGCAATACTTCCAATGGCATTGTGCAACATTTTGCAAAAATGCTTTTAGTGCTTATCCGCTTAACGTGCGTTTCAGTCTACTTAATTGTGCAGATACGTTTTCTCTTAGCTGTTTTTATGCAGTACTGCCGTTTAAAGCTTAAGCTGCCTAAAAAGCTGTTTCTTGCAAGTCAGCAGAGATACTGCACATAAACTAAAAACATATTTGGATGTCAGTAAGCCTGTAGTGGCTCCACCTGAAGACGGTGTATATATTCTATATTTTCTTTAGTCTGTACAATGTTAGGAGAGCAAAACTTCTTGTCTGTTCTATCCACCCTTCAGGCAAACACGAGATGTGGCTTTAGCTCCGTATGCGGCTTTCTGCCTAGACACGGGCAAATCCGTTTTAGGTTTTCATTTGTATGTTGTAGACTCTCGTAAAATGCAGGCAGACAAGTAAGTGAATTGTGGTTATTGATTCCTAAGAAGGTGTATTTCTTCTCACTTTGAAGAGCTGCTAATATAAAAGAACTTTATAATTTCACTCAATATTTTAAATTTTGGGTTTTCCTTCGCTACATAGCTAGGCCAGGTGGTTTGGGTGAAAGTGGCTTGTGCAAGTGACTGCTTGGCCGTATGAGATGAAGTCCGGGAGAAGGAAACTGCTTTAGAAAATCTTGGAATAATAGTAAAAGTTTTCACTTGAGTTTGAATTTACTAGTTTCCAACATAATATCTTGTTTTCATTTTGCATATAATTTTGGGTGTACAGACTTTGCAATTCTAGTAGGAGTACAATCTAGATACAGTATTACTCATACACACAAGTATCATGAATGTGCAAACTGTAGTTTTCCAAATTATTTCTCAGCCAAATGCAGGCAGGTTTTCTTGAAGATAGCATTGTATATTATTTAATAGAATATCCATGATACCAAACAATATCTCAGTTTCCAGAAGGTGGCAGGGAAAGGGGTACTGCAGTGCTCTGAAGTAAAAAGTCAGTCTCCCTAACATTGAAGAAAACACTTCATTGGTCTGTTCCTGAAAATAGTTGAAACATTTGCTTGAATTTTCAAAACAAATGAGGTTTGCATGTCTGACATGCAAATTTCATCCCAGGGGGTTAAAGACTGACAAAGTTACAAGCAGGGGAAAGCAGGATTTTATGAAAGACGACGTTTGTTCTGATTATAAATGTAAGGTTACCAAATATGGTAGGCCAAAGGATGTCTCTGTTACATAAAGATTGTTGTGGAACACTCTTTTTATTTTTTTTCCTGTATTTCAGAAAAATACATTTGTTTTGTAGTCTGCGATCATCTTGATTTGTGTTATAAACATACTTGGGGAAAAAAGTCTGGTTTACAAAGTAATTTTAGTTGGGGTCCCCACCCCACTGGGTTAGAGATTAAGTTGCTTTTTCCTTTTGTTCCGTGAGGAATTCTCGTTGTGATTTGTGATTACCTTTTAAAAGCGTGTACCTTCATTTAAATAGAACAGGGAATTTGTGTCTTGCATAGCACACAGTTTCAAATAGGAAAAACAATTCTTAAACTCTGCTTCCACTGTCAATGTAATCTGGCATATACCTTGTCTGGGGAAAAAGGGATTTAGTACACGGAGTTAGATCAGAGCTGGATCTGTTAAAAATGAAGCTGTCACCACTGTTTTCAGTTTTGTGTCGGCAGAAAGGAGGAATTGGAAACGAGCAGATAGACATGGAGAGAAGGTAGCACTGCCCCGGCTGGCAGTAACACCGATTTGTGCCATGCTGATTGTGGAATTGTAATACTATTTTCAAAACAAATTGTTTTCCTTTATTCCTTCAGCTCAATTACTGCATCCCAAAATCGGCAGTTCTTCCAATTATTATTGCTGAAATAGTGCAGCAATATTGATAGCTAAAGGAGAAAATGAATACTATATACCTTAAATTGTTTCAGTGTGTTTGTGGTGCTTTATTTGTAAATATATTATTGCAGTGACTTGCTTTGTGTCAGATGAATTATTGAATTGAGTTTGTACAGGTTTAACATAGAAAAAATAATTTCCTTTGTTTTCTTTTTTAGCCTTCTGTTGAGTCTTCCAGCCCAGGTAAATATTTTTAATATTTCCTAAACTTGTGAGGGAAGAGGGCACCCTTGAAACTTTATTTTTGCTGGTCTCTTCCAGTTAGCAATCTTAAGGATGTAATTTGATGAATAGGTTGGTGGCAGTACTGGTTGAAGTACTGGTTGACTGCCGCCTTCCAGTCTGTACCAGCCCAAGTTTCTAAATGGTAAAATACACCGGGGAAATACGATTCTTGTCTTTGCAAAAGCTTCACGGAGGTGTGCTCGGGGTGAAGGAGCAGGGAGAGTGAGTGCTGGGGGCATGGAAGAGACTACTTCACCCAGCCGTGCCGTTACCGTCCCCCCGGGCATGGCTCCCCCTCGGCGTCAGAGCTAAACACAGTCGAACGTTAAGGGCTGTGTGCTCCCCAGTAATAGCTGTACCGTCGCTGTATGTTTTTATAGCATCAAGAAGAAAAGCGACAAGAAAAGCGGTATTTTTTTACCTCCTTGGGTTACTAAAAATGAGGGGTTTCATGACTTCAGTTTTTAAAGCCGGTTATCTTCTGATATTCCAGTATCCTAGAGCTACTGACTATCTAGTAGTCAGCCTAAGCGTAAATTATGAATATCTGGGGGGTTTTTTTGTTCACTTTGGTACCACTGTACTTAGTGTTATTTATTTCCAAGGTTTTTGGCATCCTACTAAGTGGAAAAGTTTTCCAGTCCTTACTTTAGCTGGACTGCCATTGTCTCTTTGAGCTCTTACTTCTTTCAGAGAAACAATCCATTGCTTTAACACTTCAAACTCCAAAGTTTAATTAACCCTTCTAGTCAACCCCTGCCTCTTGCACCCTTAGCGTGGGTACACTCTTGGAGCTTTGGAAAGTGAAATTTAAATTGTGTACAGAGACAAGTGGAAAAATGTTAGCAGGGTTAGAATTAGAAATCGCGTACTGCTGAATTACATAAAAATGCTGCATCTGCCAAACCATTCATCCATTCATTTATTTTTCATTGTCATAAAATATAACCAGATTTCTTTACAAAGAACGGTGAAAAAAATGCACGGGGAAAAATAACTAAGCATTCTGTATCATAAATAAAATCTGCATAACTGAAGCTTACTTTAAATTTTGGAAATGTCATTAGACCGTCTTTGTAATTGCAAACAAGAAAGCTTGCAAAGTATCAGGGAAACAACTGCTCTGAGTTTATATTTTATGAGTATTTCTGCTCCCAGTAGAACTCTTGATTCGGACAGGTTTATGATTATTTAGGAGTTAAGTCTTCAGAAACTGAACAAACATTTAACTAGGGGCCCGATGTCCAGATATATATATAGTGCTTTGAGAACTGGCTGGTTAAACAGTATCTCCTGGTTCTTTTTTCCATGATATCTTACCACCCAAAGGACAGCTTTCACTGTCCTCTGAATAATGAGATTGGCTTTCCCTAAGATAAATGATTGAGGCATTTTGAAGATATTCTAATTTCTCAGTATAATGGAGTATTAAAATGTCACCAAAATACAAAATTAAACTCTGTGAGGCCATGATCTAACTAAAAACATTCTTTAAAATGTTTTCTGTCAGGAGGTTCAGCAACATCTGATGACCATGAATTTGATCCATCAGCTGATATGCTGGTGCATGACTTTGATGATGAACGGACATTAGAAGAGGAGGAAATGATGGAAGGAGAAACAAACTTCAGAACTGAAATAGAGGATCTTAACAGGGTAGGTAGACTTAAGTAGTCATAAAACATAACCACAGCCCACAGTCTCACACAAAACATATGCAGGTTTTTTACCTTATATTTGGAATTAAAAACAAAACAAAACAAACCACCCCTAAAACACTAATAGACAAATAATATAGGCGGGGGAAAGGGGCTGAGCTAAATTTGCAGTTCTCAAAAGCTGGGAAAAAGAAACTGGTACATAAAAACTTAATAATGTATAACGCTGTGCTTGTTTAGCTTCTTTTTGCATATATGTGCTGGTATAGGATTTGCATTTTAGAGCTAATATAAGTTAAAGTATGCTCTGCCTAAATTGTATATTACAGTGTTGTTATTTTCTAAAGCACTTGCCATCATTAGTGCATATAGATTTTGATTTAAAAAAAAAATCCCATAATTTTACATTTCTTTTGCATTTTTATGCAAACATTTGTATAATACTTTACTGGAGCATATAGGAATATCTTCATTTTTAAAATGGAGATGCAGATGAAATAATTGACTCAGAGCGAAGAGTTGTCAGCAGAGCTGGGATCAGAACTCACAGTTATTGTTAGTAGTGATAAATAAACCTTAAAATGTGTATCTTCTGAAATAATTGCATATAAGAGTTATTTGGCATTTTGAAGTTATGCTGTCACTTATGTGTTGTCTTAAATTACTTCTCAGACGGGAATAATATTCTTAAATTACAAACTAGGTTCATTATAAATGCGAAGTAATTTAGATACTGTCTGTGGCCTCTTCGGCTGAAAAGGCTTCCAGAACAGATCATTAATGATTCTCAGTTGCATATTCGATGTACAAATCCTATTTAGTATAAATGATTATGCCAATTTGATTTTAATTTAGTGCATTTAAACTACATTTTGGGTGTAAATGATAATTTCTTTCTGGTAATTTCAGATTTCGTATTAAATGGTAAACATAAAGATAAATAAATAGTTTGTGAATCTAAATATGCTTCATCTAGATTAAATGAGCTTCATGTGTGTGTCATGTTTTTAAGTTGAAAATATCTTTTTTTTTCCCCCCCTCATATTTTGTGACGAGTCAACATCTGGTTGTGTAATTCTCTCACCGCATTACAATGCTTCCTTTATAACTGTGTTTCAGCCATCAGTTTATTCCCTCATACCTTGGTTGTCGGGGCTGCAAGTTTATCGTCTCTCTGTGTGTCGGCTCTTCTGTGATGAGGACAGTGAGCTTCAGATGCTTCCAGGCCAGCAGGGTCTTGCTGGGGACCTGTGGTAACTTCTCATGGTGGGGTAGCAGGCTGCACATCAAGGCTTACTTTTAGCTCTTTTTTTTTCTTTTTTTTTTTAAGCTATGGCAGATAGGCAATCTAAATCTCAAACTCAAGGCAAGTGCTGCCGTCTCTTTTTCTTTCCCCCAACATTTACACCTATTATTTCAGACTTCCCCTGGGCTGTGAACGTGCCTGATGGCCTGGTTCAGCTCCTTCAGAGACGAAGTGGCAGTCAGGTTTTGCAAAAGCGTGTTTGAACCTTAATGGTTTAATTCCTGAGTGTCATAAAAACCGCGCCTTCCTCCGAGGGTGAGGATCTTCTCTACTCACTGGCTGGAACTCTGGTGAATGTGTAATGCATTAGTGTTTGAGGTGAGCAGCACCTGCGTTTGTCTGCGCGAGTAGGTGCGTACATTTTTGTCTGAGCAGCAGTAGCGTGTCTGTGTCTGGAGACCTGAAGTCAGTCTCTGTGCTGCTCTAGTGCAGGAAAAAATAAAGAGTTTCCTGAGAGCAGAACAGTACTTGAAGGGCATCAGAAGTGTTGGATTTGGTGGTTCTCAGTGATGTTTCTCAGAAGGTAAGAATTTTTCTTGGGCAGGAAAGCTATCTGCGAGGTGGTGAGCAGGCTGTCCTCGATCATATCCAGACGTGATTTGGTAATACTGGGTTTGTGTGTCTGTACCAGATCTGACCCAAGTCCCGGCTGATCCGTATTCCCTCTTCAGCAGGCCGAGAGACCGTGCTCAGGAAGGTGTGCCTGGGATGAGGCACATCTCTCGGTGTCCCGGGCGTACGCTGCCGCTGCAGTTTTCCAAAACGCAGGAAACTTGTCAGCGTAATTTTGGTAGTAGGAAACCGCGTTCACGCTCTGTCTGGGAAATACTAAATGACCAGGTCTCAGCCAGTGGCAGGAGCTCAACCTCCGCCTACTGTTAGCTAAGCTGACTGTACAGAGCATCAGCTGGAGGGAACGCGACGCGGAGGATTTACGAGCGTGAGGCCAAGCTCTTCACCTTTGCGCTGCCCATCTGTGGGCAGAGCACTACTAGGCGGTGTGTGCTGCCTTCCCGGGTGCCTCGCGAGGGGTCAGCGTAGCCAGGGCACTGTCTGTGGTGCCTCTCTGCGTTACTTGGAGATTTTTAAGCTTTTGCCTCCCTTTTTCCCATTTGGTGTTCCATCTAATCACTTGGTTTCTCCTTTTGGGGTCCCCTTTTCAGGGAGGGCTCTTGGGTTTTCGTAGGGTTATGCACCAGCATCCTCTTGCTTTAAATGAGAGAACCACACATGGAAGTACACGGCGTTCCTCCCAAATACTCGTCCAGCCTCTAGCAGGGTGGAGAGTTCAGGCACGTATGAAGAAGATGTTGTCTCTCTGTCTGCAATGCCCGTCTGTCTTATTTTTTCTCCTCCTGTGGATTTGCCCATTTTATTTTTAACCTCTGTAAACACAGTGTCCGTGAGGCATACGGCAGTGTTGCGCAGTTCATTTAATGTGAGAAACGTGTTTGGGTTTTCAGACCTGTTCTGTGTTCATTTCAG
>JMFS01111457.1:0-14369 GCA_000699545.1 Podiceps cristatus | reverse complement strand
GGGTGGGGGGTGGGAGGAGAGGGAACCACGACACACACGACACCAAACCAAACCACACCACCTCCCTCGAAACAGCACGAATAGGTGGTTTAGAGCTTTTGAAGCTCGCTAGGAGCTTTGCAAAAAAGCCTGCAAGGGAGAGACCGCTGTAGGAACATGTGGTTACTCACTCTAACCCTGCATCTAACCACTCAAACAACTCGAGATAAAAGGACTGTGTTTTTATCCAACACACAACTGTCCAAAAAGCACGCAGGAAACCGAAGGGCGTATTTTACCAGAGCATCAGGAATTTGAAGTGGCCAGGAAAAACACCTGGGGAAAAAAAGGCAAGAGAAAGATAACAAGTGGGAATGCAGTTTGCAATGCAGTTCGGTTTTGGTTTCAACCATTTGTGAGCTCAAGCACCCCTCCTTTTATAGATGTTTTTCAGTATCACAGATCAGCTGTTTATGGGCACAGACTGGAATTGTTTTGGAACAGGATAAAATACTCATTCGGGGTCCTACAGTCCTGCAATTTGGCTACGGGCAAACTGGCCTATAGGGCAGAGGAATAATTTAACAGGCATCGCTCTAACCCCGCTGAAGCTCTGCGGGTCATGCCGATCGCTTTCTACCCCCAAATTCATAATATTCTGGGAGAAAAGGCAAAAACCAACACACCACCCAAACCCCAAATGAACGGGTAATTTTACCCTCCAAACAGTCCAGATGAAACTTGAAATCTGGAAGAGGAAACCGTGAGGTTTTTAAGTCTTGGCTTTCCCAACCATGCTAATTTAGACCATCTTTTGAAAACGGGAAAGCCACAGCTAAAATACACGGCTGCTTTCACCTTTCTGCCGCTCCCGGAGCTTTGCCAGGCGTGTGCTGATCCAGACCAAAATTAACGCGTTACCAAACAAATTACGGAACAGCTTTGCCGTTTTCAGTGACCAAACTGAGAGTATGTTTATAGTGAAAACTTTTAAAGTTCTGTCAAAAGCAGAGGTTAATTCTATAAATTACAGCTCTATGAAAACAGTCAGCAGTTAGTGGCTATTACTGAGAAGGGGTAACTTAACTCTAGGTCTTATTAAATATATTTATGAAATACTGCAAATTGGGATTTTAAAGCAAAACCATCTCCCACGCGCCTTCCCACACACCACCTCCTGTTATTTATTCTGAGAACTACTTATGGCTTGTTATGGAGCACCCTTCAGGCAGCACCTTACTGCATTGCTCACACACAAAACAAAACCTTTTAAGAACCTTTAATGTCTAGGGGCACAGAAATCAGTGCTTTTAAAAAAAAATCTTTTTATTTGCTGTTTAAAGATTCCCATACTGATATTTCAAGTGTATTTCTATCACGGCTGTCATTCTATGATTCTATTCAGCTACTTCATTTTTTTTTTTCCTTTCTTAAATAGAAAACTTCAACGTGAACATTGCCCCAAGGAAGTTTAGTTTTCAGTTAGCTGCTCATTAGGAAAAGGTCCTACCACTTAGGGGTAAAAAGTAAATGCAAGATAATTAACTTTGCAAAAGCATCTCAAATTCTCACCAAAACCCAGTCTTTTGTTTTCCCCAACCGCAGCTCTTTTCGGTGCCAGTAAACAGCAATAAAACTGAAGAAAGGCTGCCTGTTCCCCTCCACTAACGCTGGCGACCTGGAGGCGAGTGAGCAAGCGAACCAGAGCAGGATAAGGAAGGAGAAGCACTTCCCGAGCAGCAAAGAGGCTGAAGAGCGGGAAGATGGCTCCAAGCAACACTTCTCTCTTCCCAGAGTCAGATGCCGAAAGTCTTACTTGTTCATTTTTAAGCTTGTCACCCAAGAGCCAAACATCTCTCAGAAAGAGCTCGGTACTAACAGCAGAATTTAGGCTCAGATCTCCCAACTTACTCCCTTCCTCCAAAGCGGAGAAGGCGGACTTCTCTCTGTCCCCCAGATCTCAAACACCTCGATTCAGCGAGCTGACCCAAGAGAGAGAGGCCGAACGAGAGCGAGCCTTTTGAAGACCCCCTAAAGTCTGGGCAGCAGCAGGGTCGCAGAAAGCGAAGAAAGGACCTCAATAATGGCTTAATGGATTTCAATTTTTTACTCTTTAAAAGCAATCCCGACTAATTTAGTAGCGTTTTATTTCTGAAGCATTAATTTATCAGCTGGGGTTTAATAGTCACAGCGTCAGAGCATAGCGAGGCTAGCATACTGCAACTCTAATGGACGCATTAAACAGTCCCTTTAAGGGAAGCAACAGATCTCTACTTAGAATAACTGCTTAATGCTATTAGAAAATTAAGTGGTAATTTATAGAACAGGCTAACGCTGGCTAGGTTGAGATCCCCTATACTGATTTCACTGATCCAAAAAGTAAAACTAGTTCCACAGAAGCTAGCCTAGAACCTCAAACGCTTCAGGGCTCTCGCCGCGTGGTATCTAACTGGCTTTGTACGTTGTACGACCACACCTGGTTTTCGTATGCCGAGTTTTATAGCTCTTCAGTCTAGTGAGCTGTATCAGACTGTGCAGCATTGCACGGACATAAAACAAAATGGGAAACCTGATTTTTATCTTTGATAAAAAGAGATCTCAACTCGTTAGCGATTTCTTCCAGGTTTCCGTGGGACGAATGAGCTCTGTGTACACTGATACCTATTTCCTCGAGGTTTCCTTTGGCATTCTCTGGACATTTTCAAGGTAGGCGCTAGAAAGCAGCGCTTCTTTCTACTTAGTTGAACGACAGTTCAACATTAGAGTGGTGGAAGAAGTTATACACCGCAGCTGCATACGCCTGACGGTCAGTTCTTTGACGAGTTTTGAGAAACGTGACACTTCAGTAAGGTCTTTGAAGCATAAAACCATCATGAGCCGAAAGCTTTATTACAAACGTGGAAGCAAAAAGTGCCTGTTCTGCAACAGTGAGGGGAAATAGCTCTTCGGAAAAGGGCAGGCGGAACAATTTTGGACCATCTAGTTATGCCTAAAAGAGCGAGAGGCAGTGTACACAGAGAACAATTGCCTCAACAGAAATTCCTCTTTGAGGTCTCTGAAATACACCACTAGTTTATTTTATTTTTGTCCAGCCAGGCCACCTCAGCAGCAAAGCTATTTTTTGGCCTGAAGACTTAATATCCTCCAGCCAAAGAAACGGTAAAGTAAAACTCCAAGACGTGTTCTTGTTTTTAACACAAGGATCCCAAACAAGTCTTTATTTTCCCATTTGGAAAAGGCTGTTAGACAGGATAAGACGGGGACCGTTTACTTTTTCTTGGAGAAGCATTTTTGCCTGCTTAGATGCTCTTGTCCAACACGATACACGCCAATAAACAGTCAGCTCTCACAAACAAGTTGCAGTTTCCTTGACCCTCCAAGCAGATACGGACAGCTTTTTTTTTTAACACGTAAATCCCATCACTAGGACAGCAATGGGAGGGTAGATTGATTGGCGTATTGACGCGTAGGGCCATTCCCATTTTCCTAGCCATAGGCTGAGTGGCATAGGGCCTTCAACAGAGCTTTCTCAAAGTCAAAGGATGAAAATGTTGCGTGAAGTTCAAACCTCAGGGAGCAGCGGGTTTGTTTTTCACTAGTTGACCTCAGACACGGCCCACTAAGGTGTTTGTAATTCAGACCCATGGCCGCGTACGCATCTCTGCTGCAAATCCTAACCTCGCCAGAACCTGGCGAGTCATTGTGCGGATTAGCCCTACGGAACATATTCAGATGTCTCACATTGTAACAGATCAGCACCTGAGAAAGCAGTGTTGAAATTATAGCTTGATGATGCAATAGCTCGAGATCGCTAGAAACGTATCTCATTCTCATACCCTTACTTTGGACATCTGAAAAAAAAAAAAAAAAAAAAAAATCACTGACAGCCCAAACGAGCGTCTTAATTGTCTTTAAGACACCAGTGGTACCAGTACTCGATGAATTTGTGTTATGAGGCTAGGAACGTTTAGAAGACTCCGAGAATATTGCACTGAAAATTTTTGTATCTGATTGTAATACCAGTCGGAGGAGGAAAACAGGTTTGGTAACCAGCACAAAATGAATTCACGTGGCTCAAGGCTGTGTGGCAATTCTAAAGGCTGGACAGCCGAGACTAACTATCCAGTCACGCGATTCCATTAGAGGTTTCGTAGCTGTACCTATCAATAAAAGAGATGAGAGTATTAGCCCAGAGAGGCAGGAATAATAAGCAGAGTCCTCTGCTTTGGGGCCACTGTTTGTTCCCAAAGTTAGTTCCTCCGGAGCCGAGGTGTCGCAGAGGGGACCAGCTATCCATTTGTACACGGGAAAGAAAAAGCAAGCAAGAAAGCGTGTGTGCGGGCAACAACAGGCCGAGTGTTTCCACATGCAAACTCAGACCCAGTTCCGTCTTTCTGCAATGCGAGCATTTGAAATTTGGCTCGCGTTAAAGATGTTCACGTCCTGGTGCATTCCAACAGATTGCACCGCTCCAGTATGTTCAGTCTGTCTGTAACTTTATTTCGTACTTTACGTGCCATGTGGTGTATTTCGCAGCTTAATGAGTATTTTAATCCTCTTCATCACAGAAGAACGTCATCCTAGATGTCATGCAGAGATACAGATCGGTAGATGCTCCTCAGAGATGTATTGGAAGAGATATTCCAAAGCACAGAAGTTATTCCAAGGCAAATATTACAGAAGAAAAATCTCTGCTTTACTTGATCTGGAGTATTTAAAGCTAGCTGCTATAAACAGTACAAAGTCTACCAGCCCCGGCACGAGAAGCAGCTTACAGGCAGGTCAGTAGCATCCTCTGAAATATATATCCATATAGATACAAAAATCCTCAGAAATACATATAAATGCATAACTATGTAAGTGGCAACGCATCTCAAAGTCAACAGCGGGCGAATAGCTGCTGAAAGTTGAGCTACAAACAGCTGTGCACATTAAGCCCATCTTAGACGGTTGACTCTGCCGCCAGCTGTAGCTAAACATTTGTTATGCCCTCAGTTATGTGATCAAAATAAATTTAATAAGCACAGACTATTAAATAAAACAACAGAACAGTATGAGTAAAGCTACCAGCCACTTACATAATGGGGAGTAATGCGATAGCTTTTTGCAAAAAAAAAAAAAAAAAATCTTTAAAGATAGCGACAGGAAACAAAAAGCCAAACTGAAACCGAGGATAGCAAGGCAAATGAGGTAAAGCCATCTCTGCTTTTGCCTGAAGCAAAAGACCAGTTAGTGCCTTAGAACACAGCGCTCCTCCCTTCTCTTCTACGATAGAGGGGAAGCTTGCAGCCCAAAGTTTTGTGGGTATCTTCACGATATTCTTCTCTGGAGCAACCAGTCTGCAGACACACGACTAAAAAGTACGACGCTGGCCATTTCAGAAGAGTAATGCTCTTGAAATACATCAGCGTCTATTACAAAAGGACTACAACGATGCATTCCAGTCAGTGCCCTGCAATGAAAGAGGGAATTAACACGCTACAGATGCCCCGCGGAAAACCCCTCATACGGTTATACTTTGAAAAGTATTCTGATCACACTAATTCCCATGCGAAGCAAGATGCAAAAGCTTACTCAATGCAAGCGAGTGCAACAAATCCATCCAAACCTAGGAATTTCAGCCTCAACTTCAAAATGCCTTTTGTCAGTGTTGCGGATTTTACATTTAAGCAAATTTGAAAGAAGGTTTCCTGCCATCTTAACAGCCCTGCTGCATTAGGAATCCAGTTTCGCTGCTTAGTCTTCCTTGGAGCCGCGTTGCTGAGCAAAGGATCTGGCGGACAAGGAGAGAAGGCAAAAGGACTCCGAGGCAATCAGCAGGTTGATGTTTATTTCTTTGCCTCTTAACCTGAGAAATGAAGACATTCTGAAGCAAGACGCAAGCATTCAAAATGAAGCGTTAATTTATCTAAACCATTACACATAAAACACGGGAGCATGGATTCCAACATAGGTAACGGATTTCCGCTCTTGCGATCAGCGTAAAGCTCTCGTTCGCTAACTCAAAGATATCTCGTACGTGCATACAACAAAAAAACGGATAAAAACAAAAGCATAAGCACGCCGGCGGAAGGTGAGGGACCTAGGCAAATCACAAGGTGCGATTTTGGACCACAAAACCAGCTGCAGACAAGGCAGCGACAGAGCAGGGCAAGATATGACACGGCATCGCGGCTGCGCTCTGACGGGCCATTCATCTCCCGCCTTTGGTACTGGTAAACTGCTTCCCAGAAAGCGGCTGTTGCCCTAAACAGAACATCCGCGTACTGCCTTGGCTTTGTTGCAGAGCAAGTATTGACGCAATTTGAACAAGACAGCATTTATCAGGAGTGATGGGGGCAGGAACGCTGCTATCCCCTGTTTTTAAAGCCTCCAGCGAGTCCCTCTTGCTGTGACATGACCCTCTGTCCCAGGCCCGAGCTTCCCACATCCACAAGAACATCCTAACTTCATTCCATCACCCCGGTCAAGAATTCACTCGGCCTCAGCTCTCGCCCAGGTAAACCCGCACCACCACGTACTTTCATGTCCGAAGGTTGAGCTCCAACACACCAACACGTCGCAAACAAAGAAGCCCAACTTTTTTGACGGGCTACCAAGAAAAAAAAGAAATAAAACGCCTTCTCCACTGCTTGACGTTTCCAGTGCTGAGGCTACGAGGCTCTACCGCAAGACTCTGGAAACGAAGCAGTTAGTTGAAACACTGCAACTCAAACTACTTAGCGGCACTTAATCTTATTCCAACACTCCAAACCGGAGCTGTAAGCATCCTGCTCCATTCAAGAGTAGTAACCGGTTTCCACAGTAACGTGCACCCTCAGCTATTTCTTAGATTCCCTTTCTCCTGACAGGCAGCAACATTTAAGTACATGCATGAGCACTGCCATACCCTACACTTGAGAATTAATCTTTGGCCAAGACTGTTACACAGGCTAACGTGCTTAGCTTGGATTCTGACACCGTTCCATTCTTTAGGGCTTCTAAACGCGTATGTGATCTCGCTGCGTAAAACGAACCAGACATCAAATTCAATTTCTTCAGCGAGAGCTTTGATAAATTATGCAGAGAAAGACTCACGTTCAAATGCCGATATACTCACTGGGAACTCAAACCACAGGGTTGAATCAACATTTTGCATTTAATCTTTTGAGAGGAATACTTAGCAGATTAAAGCAAATCCGCCCCTCTCTATTTCAGGCCACAATTATTGTAAGACTACCAGCATAAGGAGTCAACCAGCATCCAGTATTAGTGAATTATACTAATTCATGCAGGTTCCTCTAGGACCATTTTTGGCAAGTTACTCGTCCCCATGTGAATGGAAAAAGATTAAACACCGATAAAAACCCCCTACTACTTTAGACCGGGCAACATGTCATGCCAAGTCCAAAACCATATAGAGAATTTGGCGATTAAAAGCTTTATGCTGGAGGTTACCATACATCTAAAGCAGAGACCAGCTTCTGTTGTGAATACGCAATCCAAATCCGCTTGAAATCTAACATGAGTGCATAATGTTTATTGTAACAGATGGCATCGGCAAGATTTTTCTCTTCGTTGCTGTCACTTCACACTACGCAATGACATCATAACTAGTGGGATTCATCAGCCTAAAATCCAAAACAAAAGGGACAAAGCTTTTGGCAGGGAGCTGGAGCTAAAAATAACCTAAGAGCCTTTAAAGAAAAGCCCAAAGATTAAAAATGCAAATGTTTGGCTTTTGATTTAAGCATCTCAATACTGAAGTTAGCATAAGGGCAACTCCTGGAAAACACCAAGTAGATTACCCAACCTCTGTTTCATCCTTGCAACGTCATCAGATGATGACTTTTGAGGTCTTCTCACTGACTATTTTAGTGCTTTGAGGCGGCAGATTAAAAACCCCAAGCACAGCACCCGCGTGCGAAAACGCAAGCGCCCGATGCAGCAGAGAGTTAACGCTCTCTCTACCGCAAGAATCAAAAAACCCAAACCACCGACCAACACCTCAGAACGTATCAGACCTATGAAAATACAACCTAAGCAGCAAGTGCCTGTTGGAAGAAAAAGAAAGTTCCCTTACTAGATGAGTGAGGGAACTTGCAAGGTTAAACGCTACTTTTATTTAAGCGTGAAGTCGCCGGTAAGATGATGACAATTAGCTACTCTTAAATGGAAACTTTGCTAACTATCAACCCAGTGTTACAGCAAGGAGGAACCACGGCCCGACCGTCTTTGTGCGCATCTGTCTGTCTCTCTCCCTGTCCTTGGCCTGAATCAAAATACACCTTTGACTATTGTAATTTTGCTAGAGAGAAGCTTACTGTATGAAATTACTCCGATGCATCCCTGTCTCTGAGCCAAAGCCTGGAATCGGGGTGCGGAAGCCTAGCTATCGTCCACGCCGTCCACAGACGAGGCGAACTGCGACACTACTGGTGACTCAGTGCCCTACCCTGGACTGAAGACACACGAAGCTTTACCGAGACAACCAGGAAAGAAGAGTCAGCTCCCACCTTCTAAGATTCAGGGATTTTTTTGTTTTTTGTTTTGTTTTTTTTTTTTCAGGCTGCATCTAAGTTATGCTGGCAATTTTTAAGCCCTTTGTATTTGGTGACTTGAAAAACTTGAACTCAAAGTCATCATTTCATAATGATTTCCAGTTCGTCTCAAACCACCAAAAAGCCATCCGAGCCAAACAATTATTGATTTCGTCTCCTCTGTAAACTTCTCTGAAGCTCAGGCATTGCACAGAATAACAACTTCAGACCCGCTTCATCAACTGAAGGGCTTGTCTAGCCACAGCAACCTGCCGCACCGCTCACCCGGGCAGCAAATCCCAGTAGTTAAAATAACTGGTGAAACTTTCAAAGGTTCAGAAGAGGAATCTCCCAGAAAAGCACCCGCAAAGAAGATCAAACTAAACTCTGCTCAGCAGGCTTGAGAGCCAAGACTTCCCCCAAACCATTGCTAAAAGATCTTCCTGCATGGCATAACATAGTCATCTTTAGGAAGAGATCTGCAGGGAAAAAGCCACCCCAAGCGAAGCCATTATCCTTGCAATCAGCACACCAACATCGCGGCAGCCCGACACCAGCAGCCACCATCCTCACAGACTGTTGTGCCCGTCTGGCCAGGAGAGATCAAGCCTTGATCTCCAAAACAGATGGAGACTACGTACGTGCATGTTCAGGAACCAGGTCTGCCTGGAACAAAAAGCAAAAGACTCTCTGGACCACGGGTCAGCCATCAGTTCTCTCTCTCTTACGAAACACGGAGAACCAACACGTGATTCGATTCTCCATTGTCACCAATGAAAATGGAAAGCGAAATAAGAGATCGAACGCCACGGAGAGCAGCAACGTTTGGCTCTGCACGCTAGTTAAGAGCGACAAGCTCGCTGCCAAAGACACAAACCAAAACGAAGGTCTGCAACGTATAAATCTGTACAAGAACGTGATCTCAGCTGACGGCACGAAATATGACAACAAAACATTGTAACTAAATTGAGTGCATATATGGGTCTGTCTCTCAAAAAGAGCGAACGCATTCTTTTCCCCACCTTTTGTATATGGCTATACACAAAACACCCACTGTGATACTTCAAAACGAAGTGCTGGTAAGCAGCTTAACCACGTGTGTTTTTGATCGGGTGGACACCTGATTACCTAAAGCCAAGCAGGCTACGGTTTGCCACTGGAAAGATCAGTTTAAACAGCATTTGCAGAACATTAGTATTTCGAGCAGTCATCTCAAGTTGGAACTTAAAACTTCTACAAATGCACATCGAGATGAAGTTCTTCATTTTAAACATCAACCCAATCAGACCACGGAGCAAGCAGCAGAACTTATCAACCATTTTAAAGCCATGCTAGCAGGCGAATTTGACTTCTGTCTTCTTTTGCATGGGCATTTTCCACGTTCCCGCCTGAGACAGTAGAGCTGAGTGAAAGCGCAGTCAGAAATATGTATTTAACTCCAACTGAGAAGGCAGATGGGGGTGAAGGTAGTAAGTCCAGTGTTGAACAAGTTGAAAAAAAAGCGTTACCCGCATGCACGACCTACACGTGGATCTGCTAACAGCTGAACCTATTAAAGAAGCGCAAATCTAACGTTAAGCATTTACTCTACAACACCCCAGCCAAACCACTTCTCCCGAAATCCCTGTTTCCTTCCGCACTGCCTCTCAGGAGAGAAGGTTCGTTCTTTTCTTTCCCCTGCAAGCTTAAACCCAAGATGGCATACGCCATTGGCCCGTGACAAGCTCGCTGCTAGTAGAGAACGCAAAGCACGTCCATTACAGGTTTAGACGATGCTTTTGGAGAAAAAAGGGGCAATCTTCCAAGTTCAAGTACAGTTCCGACTTCGAAGCCTTAACGGAACGCTCTCTAGGCCATCTAGGCAGTATTTGAAGCGTTGCAATTAAGAGCGAACACGATCTTAAATTAACAACATGTTTCAGAGGTGCTGACTGCGTGAACGAAAAATCAATGACACTAAGTTTTACTGCACATAAGTGGCACGAGAGCAAGCATCTGAAGGATTACGTCAATTTAGAAAACCTCAGTGGTTAACGAGAAGAGTCTGAAATGCCAAAGTGCAGAAAGAGAGGTAAAGGCTCTCTGCTGTTCTAACAAGAAAGAGACAGTTGGCGACAGGGCATTTCTCTTCGATTTTCAACTGAAGAACAAGGTTATGGTTTAAATACATTTGTAGACGCAGATGACACCAAAATAACGTAGGTTTGCGAGTTTGAGCCCACACGCCTCCAAAAGACACGTACAGGGGAAAAAAGGCAGAATTTTTACAAGCAACATCTAGAGAGAAGCGTTAAGTGCTACACAGAACACGGGCCCTGCATTCATCCTTCCTCGCGCTACGAGGTGCTGAAGGAGTGGCAGTATGTCATTATAATAAAGCTCACACCCAGCTAACGCCACCCACAGAATAGATTCTGAATAACTCTCAGGCGATGCAACGAGCATATAAACAAGAAAATCATTTAATCCCTGGTAGAGATATTAATGCCTAAATGACATTTAAGAGAGGTCATAGTATTTCACATGTGAAACAAGGAGAGCTGAAGGCCTTCTCCAAGGAGTAGAGCTTACCTTCAGGTGGCATTCTACAGCGCAGCGGACATTGCAGAGCGTCGCTGCAATATCAGATGTCCATCTGATTTGCTTCAGTTCCTTATACGTATCCCTGCTTCAGAGAAGCTTTTGTCAAGGCTTAGAAGAGGCATCGCATAGAATCATTTTCATATGAAAGTACATTTCCCAACACTTACGGGGAAGTGGAGTTTTAGGAACTGAAAGCAAACTAAAGGCCGCAGGCTCAAGACTGGAATTTTACCGAGCTGCTTCTACTCAGGACTTGAACGCAGAAGTGGAAATTTCCCCTAGGTGGAGTTCTTTGTTCAATGCAGCAGGCAATTAGAAGTCCCTAAGGTCTGCAGAAATGGCACAAGACTGATATTTTTGTCAGTGAGATTTTAAGCGTACAATACAAAAATAATAACACGAAAGGCACAATTCTGCTGCAAAACACACTGTTGTTTTTTTCTCACCCCAAATCCCGGTAATTTGAAACAGATAGGTAACAGACCTAAGCATTTAAGGCAGCTTTGGAAAAAGACCACTAAAAGGAAACGTGAATTAAAAAAAAAAAAGCAAGATCGAGTCTGCATCGCCTCAGATTTGATTACACAAAAAGGTCAAGCGATAAAAAAGAAACTTTGCATCTTTAAAGGCCTTGAGGGCACAGCAGAAGTAGTTTATCGTTGGAATACAGATCAAATTAGAATAGATTTTTTTTTTTCCAGTTGGCATCAGTGTCGTATTTTAAAGTTCTCAGGGACTTCACGAGCGGAACACAGCAGTCACCAAATTCAGATACAAAACCCTAGGACACATATTATTATGGAAAGCAAAACACTCGTTGCGGGCTATTTCTCTAAGCTCTTCTATTCATATTCGGAAGAGAGATTGTCAAAGGTTATCTGCCATCCACAAAAGGTGATCTCAAAGAGAGACTGACTGTCACCGACGACAAGCCCTTGGGAACGCCCTACTCAAAGGTTCCCATACCAGTAATTTAAAAATAAAATTAAAAAAAAAAAATAAAATCTGCCACTCCCCTTCTTCTATGCAGGAAAGAAAGAAAAACAAATTGTAGTCGATAAGAAGATTACCGAGTGTTTAGGGACAGGGACTGGTAGCTAAGATAATCACGCAAAAGAAAATCCACCTAATGGGACCGTGCCAAGCCAGCTAAACTAATAATTGCAGGCATCGCTACGCATTTTCCTTAACTCCAGTACACTTTCAAACGTCACGCTTCTTATTAAAAAAAAAAAAGATAAATCCATCTCCTGCATATTTTTCACCACATTACCCTACAGCATCAAACAACAATCACGGTAGAAAAACCAAGAACAGTAACCATTTCGCTTCCTGAGCCCTGCGCCGAGATAGTACCTTGAGAAAATCTGGCAGCGATAAGGACGCAAGAGCTGCAGTGTGTGTGCGTCTGTGCGTCCCCGACAAGGCAACAGGAGAGGACGCTGCAAAAATAAGACTTAAAATTTCACATTTTGTGTCGGCAGATTAAGGCGGCTGCCGTGCCTTCGGAGGAGGCGAATTCTGCTGCAGGAATGGCTGAAGGGATCGAAGAGCCACCGAGGACAGCCCGGTGCACTAACATAACCCCACGCTAGTACCGACTCACGTCGGCGAAGACTAAACTGCTGCGGCTTAGGAACAAACCCAGCCCTATTCCAGGCATCGCAATCCTCTGAAGAAGAATGAGGCAGGCAGGGTTTCATTTAAATCCTTTTCAACGAGGTCAACACCCCCCGGTCTCGGGAACTGCCAGCCCCTCCCGGGCGCCGAGGTGTTCCTGTTCCCCTCTGTGCCAAACCCTTTGCCAATCCTGCGACTGGCGAATCCTGGGATCCGCTTCTTCAGATGGAGGCAAGGCTTCGGAATAAAATCACAGCTAGATTCCTTTTCCAACCTGGCATTTTGTAGCGCAGAGCCGCGAGCAGCAGCAGCTTCCAGAAGGGACGTGCATAGCAGCCGAATTTGTCTCGGATATGACCGAGGAAGTGACCCACAGCTGGAGGAGTTTCCAAACAGGTGCAAGGGATTAGGTTTAACCCGGCCACCGCGGAGCAGCCAAGACAGTCCCCTGCCACCCCGGCAATGCCCAGCAACCCCATCCCGGCATTAGCTCTAGAACCCCTCGGAGCAGCCCTGCCGACTCTTAAGTTATCCTTCCTGCAGGATAACCTCCGCACAAGTTCTGCCAAAGACCATTATTGCCACGTTCCGTTGATTTACAGACATTTAACAGGAGGGCTGGTACAAAGCAGGTGGAATACCGTTCCTCAACGGCAGCCGAAGAAGCATCGACTAGACTAATTTCACACGACACGTTCAAAACGTTAAAGAACCATTGCTTATTGCCAGTTAGCAATTACCGCCCGCTTAGGGCTTCGGGTTTTTTGCATCGCACCGAGGTAGATGTTCTGCTTAACCGAGCTTGTTAAGTTTTACTGTAAACTGTCAAATCGAGCCACTCACAAGTAGCCACACGCCTGTTCTTTATCCATCCCTAAACAACCCCGAACCCGTACAAGACCCACAGAGGCGTTTTGCATTTCCAAACAACATTCAGGCGTAGCTTATTAAACTCTATTCAAGTGCCATGTCTGAAGCTCAGCATGCCCTTTGCTCTTTGTTTTGCTGTTTCACTCTAATAGACAGGTTACAGCGTGAAGTTTTTAAATCAACAAGGTTTTTCTCCTAGCCATCTCGTTGTTTAGATAGCTAGATCACACGGAGTTTTTGTTTTTAGGGATAAAGTTCGAACTTCCTCCCTCCGATTCCTTCCATCTAGAGAGGTACAAGTGAAATATATATTTTTATATATATATACACACACACGTGTGGGTGTCTTTATAGATGAATTGCAGCATCTAAGCCGTTTCTATGTTAAACGCACACTTGGCTGAAGCATCCCCTCCCACAGATAAGGTAACAGTTCAAACCTGAAGATTTATTCAAGACCTACCAAGCGGATAACAACCAACTGGATTCGCTTCACCCAGGCTTTCCTCTACGGAACTGCCCTCTAATACTCTTCTAAGCTTCTAGACCAATCTGAAGCTCACAGCTCTTGCCACCGTGCCAAGAATGCAGAGGTCACTTCTCGAAAAAACAAAAAAAACCCCTAAAGAACAAACAAACAACCCCACCTAAAAAAAACAACCAACCAAACAAAAAAAACCCCAAGCGTCCCTGTGAAACGAAGCTGCTAATCCATGCGGTCCTCGGCCAGGTAAGAGCCCTGCGGTATCTGCCTGAGGCGCTTTCCTGAAAACAAGGGGAAAACACGGACTCATCGCC
>KL282917.1:0-41532 GCA_000699545.1 Podiceps cristatus | reverse complement strand
TTTTTTTTTTTTTTTTTTTTTTTCCCGCTTTGGTATCACTGTAACTAATATAGCAAAATTATATTGTCATCATGTCATGCTATCATTGCAATAATTGATGAGGTATGCTAATGCATTTCGGATAACTGCATAACTTATTCAGTTTGGGTATTATTTCGAGTTTAGGAGTTCTGTTAATTTTCAGACGGAGTCAAAAGACACCAGCTGTTTCTCTGCTTAAATGTAAAAGTACAGAGAAATTTTTCTTGATTAACATTACTAGAAATGAATCAAGATTACAACAGGAAGGATGCAAGTATTTTACTTAAGTGGAAGTTTCAGTGTGATCTAGCTGTAGTACGCTAACACCGAAACACAGTGTTAGTTCATTGATCTCCATGAGACAATATTGTCAGACACAGAACAGATTTAGAAAATCTCATACGAATTTTTAGAAAGAATAAAATCTTTTCATAAGCTCTGCATTTAATGCATTTTAGAAGATGTTGACTTGGTACTTCCATACTTGCCCTGGCTTTACACTTTGTCCTTAAACAAATGCTCCTGAAAATTGCCGAAGACAGGATACAGTGATAGATTGACCTTTAGTCTGTTAACTTTCTTGTATAGTGAAAACCATTAAATGAAATAAACCTCTTTTTTTTAAAAAAAAAAAATAAATCAGATTAAGTATCTGCAATTAATTAATTTAACTAATTTTATTTCCTGAACATTGGGCATCTCAATAAAATTGAAGATAGGGAGATAAATATTTTTACTATTAAATATTTAGGACTACAATATGTTGCCAGTTTCTAAATTGCAGACTATATCCATAAGATTGGATGCTATTTGGCTTGTTACTTTATCTTTTCTCCTTTATTCACATTATTGTCTGTGCAAAATTCTTTTGTATGGACCTGAGGAGAAAAGGAGAGCAGGGCTATTCTTTTTAAGGGTGTGTTCATCTTTACATTTTTTAAACCTATTTTGATAGATTTATATCAAGGCTGAAGTAATTCACTCTGGGACAAAACTTGGCATCAAAACTTTTAAATACAAGCACATTTTTCTTTTGATTTTTTTTTTCCACAGAAAATTTAAAAATCAGTCGGCATGTTCTTAAAGACAAAGGTTTAAATCCTGATCCATTTGAAGTCAATGGGAGTTTTGCCATTGACTTCAGTGGAGCCAGGACTTCCTTCAAATGACAGAAAACAATTACATTTAGTATTTTCAGATGGAAAATTTGTGCTTGTATAAATTAAGATTGTCTCTTTTTAGGGGGGGGGTTACATATTGTATAATCCATAGCGTGAACTCATCACTGGATATCTTTCTGTTAAGTGACTATCTTTTTTTCATTAAGATAAGTAACAGTTCAGCATATGTGGTTACTTAAGAAATTCCTCAGGATCTTTAGCAGAGTCTTTTGGGATAAGATGTGAAATCAGCCATTGTCATTCATGACAAAAAGCCCACATAATTTTTCCAAAGAGTTCGGCATGCCAACAATAGTGGATATGCACGGGTGATTGTATTTTGCCCATGCTCTTTCCATCTGAGGTCCGGATCTGAGGTGGGACTTTTGCCTTTCCTGCCCTTAGTTGCTATCGGGTATCACTTTGCGTTTAGTAACTTACACCTTTAGCCGCGCCAGGAGAGATACGTGAACTTAATTAACTTGCTTTGCTTCACAGAAAGACGAGGTTATTGTTGGCGAAATTGTGTTCACCTTAATCAAAGGACAAAACCTGACCCCCAGATAAGTTGTTAAGAACTGCTTGCGTGAGGTACCTGCAGGATGAGATCTGAGATCCAGCCTCTCTCTCTCCCAGGTAAAGTTTTTCAAAAGAGATTTCTCATACCACAAACCCATTCTCCCCTCTCAAGCAGCAGTACAGCTCCAGTTGTGTGCAACTATTAGTGATACTAAAGCTATCTATCTGAGGCAGGTGACACAATTTCTGTACAATAAACAAGTAGTTCAACCAGTCCTACCCCAAACTCCCTGCCTCAGACCCTCTGACCCCCGATGCTCCCTACCCTGGGGCTTTAACCCCATACGTGGAGCCTTCGGGCTGAGCCAGGCTGCTGCAGAAAGGGCAGCTCCTTCCCCATGGCGGCAGGGTGGGATGGTGTCCAGCTCTGCCAGTTAGTACCGGTGTTCCTGCAAGTGTTTCAGGATGTTGGAAACTGGACCTATTGGCATAGTCTGGTCCAAGAGGTGAGCCACCATTTACGGCCTTTTTGGGTGTTTCCTTTGGATGTGAGATGGATGATAATTCTCTGGTGTAATCCTGTTTATTTACAAAGAATACACAGAGCCTGCTTTCCTGAACCCAAGGAGGGACCGGCAGCAGCACGCAACATCTTTGCCCAGAATCCCTGGCCAGCCCTTCCAGAGTTTTCTGCTGAAAGGGAGCTCAGCTCCCTGGCTCTTCAGTCAGCACTCACTCAGCTTTGCCCTGGCTGCTGTCTCTCCACTGTCCTGGTTTCAGCCAGGACGGAGACAGTTTTGTTTCCAGCAGCTCCTGTGTTTTGGATTTAGCGCATGAAGAATGGTGACAGCACGCTGCTGGTGTTCATTGCTGCCAAACGATCAAGGACATTTTGCAGTTTCCCAGGTTTTGCTGATGTGCAGGTGCAAACACTTGGGAGGGCACAGCCAGAACAGTTGATCCAAACTGGCCAGAGAGAGTTTTCCATACCATAGACGGCACAGCCAGTATGAGTGAGGGTCAGCCATTGCCCTGTGGCTCTGGTTCCTTGTTCGGTTTGCTTTCTGTTCATGTTCCCTTCTTGTTATCTTATTTTTGTTTGTTTTCTTTCGAGACTGTTTGTTCGGCTGTTTGTTCCCTCGCTTGCTCTCTCTGGAACTTGCTGTTCTGGGATGGCTGTGGGGGAACATCCCTGCTCCCTGCCTGCTGCTCGGGACAGGCTGTATTGGGCATTGTTCATTTTATATATTCTATTATCCTTATACACTATTATTATAATTAATGTATTTTTGTCTTTTCCTTTGCTGACCTGGTAAAGGGTTTTTATCTCAACCCGTGAGCTCTCTCTCTCCGATTCTCCTCCTCACCCCACCGGGGAGGGGAGGGGTGAGCGAGCAGCTGTGTGGTCCAGTTACCATTCGGGGTTAAACCACAACACACAGAGATTTCATGGACATTTCTCGCTGTGGTCCGTGCACCTCACATCGTCTGCACTGAGGAAGGCAGGGCTCCCACATGCTGCAGGTGCACAAGCTGTGCAACCAAGGGAGATCAGAGCTTCCATGTGTTTCCGTCCTCCACAAAAATGTGAACCTGAACAAACTGGGTCAGTGGCACCACGTTATGGCCATGGCCTCCCATCCTGGGCGCAGGTATGACAGAGATGCCCTTGGCATGTGTACCCTGGCGGCCTGCCCTTCCCAAACACTCGGCGGAAAGCTGAGTGACACATCACCAAATAAATATCTCCTTCTGCTAGATACACATGTACCACGGCCTTTTGAGCTCAAGTGTGTATCCTACTGTGCTCGTGATGAACAGACAGTATCGCAAAGGGCTGAAAATGTGAGTGCTGACAGTAAGCACCGAGGCGGGGCTGAACAGTAAGTCGGACTCGGCTAAAGTCAGCGATTGCTCTGTGAGCAAACACGGAAGCAGAGCCAAGAGAGTGAAACGCCCGGCTTTTATTCCTTCTTCCACATAGAATGTTCCCTCTCACCAAATACTTTCTGCAAATGGAGTTACTGCATGTCTTGGCCATTTTCTGTATGTAAATGTACTATTGCAGTGTGTACCTGCCTCCATGCCTACACTTTCGGCATTATATTCCTTTCATACTTTTTTTGGGGAATAACTAAGTTAGGAGTTACTATTATCAACAATTTGCACTTTCATAATTGTATTCCTTTCATCCTTTTTTGGGGAATAACTATGTTATATGTTAATACTACCAATAGTTTTCACTGTTAACATTCTGTTACACCTCCATAAAATCTAATAATAATTTCATATTAATGACATATGGGTCTACACCTCTTATCTGAATTTATGTATGTATGACCAAACTCCATTTTTCTGCTGTCTAGATGAAGCATTTTCTGAGATGAAGCATTTTCTTCATTTTTTAAGAAGGCTGGGTTTTTTACATCTGCACGCTGTACAAAGCCTAACATAGATGCCACAGCAGGTAGATGTTGTGGGGACCGCCAGGCAGTCCTACGGCAATAGGATGTTACCTTGTGCTGCTGTCTTTTGTGATATAGCGTTAATATTACCTGCTTCTTTATTGGCCTAATCCTTCCACACCCGCCTCGGCAGAGGGCTATCTTCCGACCTTCTGTCTCCCCATTTACGATTGGTTGTGTTATGGCTATGACCAAATACATCTGGTTGATGTATTTGCAGTTTCAGTTAAATATATAAGATGTTTCACAGTGTGATGAGAACTTGTCACTTTAATTTCTGTAGCTTTTAGTGTATGTGGAATAACATGCTTCTGTATGGATCTCCTGTTTTTTTTAAATATCCTAGCCTTTTTGGTTTGTTGTTCAGAGTAAACACTAGCCTCTGTATATCCATCCTTTTCCCCATCTGGTATTCTAAGACTGCAAGCAGTAATAAAGGTGGGGCTATAGACATCAAAGATACTCATATGTCTTGAAACTAAGTACTATGCTGAACTCCCTTTAATACTTCTGTGGGAAAGTGTCTCCATATGTCATCCCATGTATTTTCTTTGCTATTTAAAGTATTGCTTAATAGTACACTAAGCTGGTGGAAAACTATTTGCTTTGTTGGGTTAGTTCTACTCTGGCTTAATGCAGGGCTGGGTAAGCACTGGAGCTGGTGCATGGGAGTGAGTGGGACCGGAGTAGCTGGGGTGGGAGAAAGAGAGACTGGAACACCCGGCAGGCAGTGGGCTTCCATTGCTGGGAAGCGGTTATCAGCTCAGGTGAGGGGAGAAATGGGGAGGGGAGGAGGAAATGGGGAGCTGAGAGGAGGCTGGCTGGGAGGTGTTGAGGTGGGGATGTAGCTGGACTTGCACTTCATCAGTTGCACAAACTCCTTTTGAGTAGGTGGGGTGTGAATCTGGGAAGTATTTTCAGAGCTCTTCCACCCCCACCTCTTTAGCCTGAGTCCTACCCCTTTTGGACGTCTCTTCCCAACTTCCTATTTTCGCTCTCTTCTCCCCAGCAATTAAAACCTCTTCCTGCAACCCTGTCTTCCCATTTCTTGTCTTCGCTGTCTTTTTGTGGTTCTTCCAGCTCTATAATCACTCTTTTAACAAGTTTTTTGGAAATTCCTTCTTATGCTCCTTCAAAGGGCTATTCAGGTTTTGACTTTGATCTCCTTCCCCAGTTTCTCTACGCTTCATCTCTTGACCACCTTCTCCAGAAACAGAAATGTAGAAGTCATTATTGTGTTAATGATTCATAGACCTACTGAGCATCTCCTGCCTCGTCCTCTTGCCTTCCACTTTCATTGCTTTCAAACAGAAAAACCACATTCTTTCCCATTTCTTAAATCTGGGCCACCACACAGCTAGGAATGGGGAAATCACAGACCAGGATGACAGTCACTCCTTTAGTCCAGTTGTTTCTCTAGAGTTTTAAGTCAAATTCCTCTAGAATCTTTTAAAATTTTGAGTTATTGTTTCTCCCCTCATTTATAACTACAGATCAAATGTCTTGTAAGATTTTGTCCCTCTTAGAGCTATTATTTCTTTTCCACTCCAGCAAATGGTGACATCATTGTGTGTTTCCAGTTTCTGCAGGTTTGGAGAGACAGCGTCCAACAGATTTCCTCCTGGTCATTCTATGACACCATTTGGGTTGATGTGCTTTCTTGTCTGCTGCCCTACTCCAGCAAAACACCCCGAGCAAGAAATCTGGTTGAGAGGTGGGTCCTTCAAAAAGAATGTGATAAGACTGACAAGACTGTTTTCCAACTCACCGTCTTGTTATCACTAGATTAACTATTTTACTGGTGTTATTGCAGTGTTCAGGAGCCCTACTCTTGCACTAGGACTTCCCTTGTACAAGAGAGGGTTACATTAGAGAAAGTCTTTGTGGACAAACTATTCAGTTCAGCCCTAAATCTCTCTTCTATGCTCTCCTCTCTGTCTTCCTGCAAGATGCGATTAGAATGCAGGAGGCCGTTCGCATGAGCGCCCTTGGTACCTCCCTGCCTGCATGTTGCACAGTTATGCCCTTTACGTCAGTGGCAGCACTCAACCCACATACACTTCTTCATTATAGTATCCCAGGAAGAAAAGTTAGAAGCCTTCAAATAGAATGTTTTTATGGGAACAAAGGTGATTTCGCAAAGGTGACTTTTAAGTAGAAGGTAGAAAATTTCAAGGCTTCTGCTAGGGTTTAGCTGTAATATGCTATTGATATGGAGGCTACGTTATCAAATGGTAATGAACTCCAATCCTGAAGGATGTGTGTGGCCAGAAGTTACAGTTATTCTGAGGGATTTTTCTAAATCTTCCTCTTCATGAACTGTGCATGACTCAAGCTTGCCATATAGGAAAACTGGTTTTTCTCTCCCTTCAGTTATATTATTTATAATATAAAAAATATATCAGATCATGTTTTCAATAGAAAATATATAATTATATTTTCCAAAGACCTGCACTTATGGAAAAATGCTTTTGACCATACAGAAACTGAGTGCCTACTACCTGTTATCCAAAGGGTCTCATAGCATTTGAATCTGAAAAAAGTCAGGTCTCACACACTCTCATTAGGCAGCCTGGTACTGCGACATGAGAACTGTTTTGCATTTAGGAAAGTTAAAGAAGAAGGGATTTGAGCAAGCTAAATCCATACATGCAGGACTAGAAAAAATGCTGGTCCATAAATTAAAACTTTTCAGAGAAATCTAATTCTACTCACTTTGTTGGAAGCGCAGCTTTCTTTCTAGCCAAAGGAATGAGCATGGTCAATCGCTCTACATTTAGTCTTCTGGGTTTGAAAATTCAAATACAAGAGAAAGTCTCTCTGACTTTTCCATCGAGGGACCCGCTTCCCTGTGCTGATGTGAGTGGGGCTGTACCAGTATAAGTGAGGATAGCACTTAACTTGACCCTGTGTTCATGGTTATATTATTGCCCCTATTCACAGAGTGGAAACTTGCTGGATTTTTTCCATTAGGAGGAGAAATTGATGATAGGAGTCAGGAATGTCTTTGGTTTATTTACAAAGCATGTACTCAGAATCTTGTTTCTCTGAATGCAGTAGAAACAAACAACAGGCACTTTTCTTACTCAGAGTTTCCAAGCTTGCTTCTGTGGTGGAGCATGTTCCCTGTAGAGCTGTGCCGCTCCGGTTTGGGCCCCTCGCAGGACTGCTGCTCTGGCTGCTGTTTCTTATGGACAGTGAGACATGCACACGCATGCACACCCCTCATCTAAGCAGCCAGCTTCCTAACCTCCACATGCCGCAGCGGATTCTGCTCAAGCTCAGCCTACTTCACATTGGGTGCTGGCACGGTTCGGGTGGCATCTTCGGTTGTCTCCATCCTCGGACTCTCGAACGGACTAAGTTACTCTTTTCCTTTAGCTCAAAGGACAGACAACTGCATTAGGTTTAATGAGGTATGTGACTGTAGATTAAAAAAATCTACTGCCATGAAAATTCCATATAGATGCAACCCACATGTGCTCACATACATGCATGTGCACACATGCACGCACATGCACCTCTTCCGAGCCTTTGGAACAGCTGAGCTTCACTTGTAGTATAATAGAATTGCAAAATTGTTTCATAGTTGTCTAAATAATTTGCAATTTGCAGTTCCTTTATTGTAGGCAAGCTTTCACACTAGTTTTACAATAGCGTAGCTTATCTCAGACCTGTGGTGTGAACTTTTGTCAAAGGAAAACAAATAAATGAGGCAAAAAATCTTGACAGTTAAGTATCATTTCTGTATGCCTGCAACAATACAAAGTTCTCACATTTCAAGCAAGTGCTAATTTTTATGGTATTGAGCCAGTCACTCTTTAGCTCTGCTAATCACATTTTGATAGGAAGATGCAGGGTATAATGTCAGAAAGAGATTTTTCCTCCCATGATAAAAATTCCCCGAGCGTTTCAAACTAAAAATGTGAAGACTAAGGGCAAGTATGGTTACACTGCACTGTATTTCTCAGCTCACAGTCTTAAAGCTCTTTTCCACCTTGACTAATATTTTCTTGTAGCAAAGAGCGTTGGAATAGTGTTAATTGCAAGTGAAAGTAAAAGCAAGAGACTAAAAGTCACTTGTCAGAACCCACTGTGCAAAAACTGGAGAGTGGATGGCAGGAAAGTATTCTCATGGGGTTGTAGCTTTGCAGTGTTTCCATACTTTCTTCCCAGGACAAACTTCTTATAGCTTTAAGTGCACAAAGGTTCACTTTTTTCTCTGATCTCTAGAACTCCCTGATCTCTAGAACTGCTTGATCTCTGTAATTTATGTATTTTCTTATGGAATATTGATCAGATTAATTCAGTTTTCAGTACATATACACTAATCTAAAACAATTTAAAAACTATTAGTTGGGTGTGTTAAGCATTACATTTATCACATTTACATCAAATAAGAAAATAGTTAATAGTTTATGAAACAGATTCTTTGAACCTGATGTTGGGCCAATAAGGGATGTTTTCAGTGATTCTTTTCATATGTTTATTGGACGCACACATTGCTTGTATTTGTCAATAGCATTGAAAGCTATGGCTAGATAGGACAAAATAAACATTTTTAAACATGAACAGACTGCATTAGTAGCAGTGGAATGCATCTAGTTAACTAAAGACATTGTCCTCAGGCACTAAAGAGATCATAATTACAGTTGCAACTCCACCTTCTGGCTTATTTTGCTCTGAGGAGTCCAAGAGTTTGGATTCTTTATTTTGAATAAATGTGGATACTTCCTTCAGGGTCTGAAAAAGGAAAAATTGACAGCTACATTCCAAAGAAAGCTTAGTTGGATGGAAAATGACTGCTTGCAATACTAATGTGCTCTTTGTTCAGTGGCGCAAATCAGTATCATCTCTTTAGAAGTGTGTAACTAGGATAAATATTGGATATGAGACCAAAGAGCTCTCTACATTTCATGCGTTAAAGATTTCCATATGAAAATAAGTGTATATGTGTGAAATCTTTTTTTGAACAACCTTCAACAAATTTGCGGGAAAAATACAGTGGAAAGGTTTTCTAGCCAGTGGCATTTGGGCTACTTCAAAGAAACATTGTGGGAATACTAAGATAAATGAATCAGATGGAGATGCAGAGTGAAAACCAGCTACATCCTTGACTAATTTTGTTCTCTGATGTCAAAGAGTGTCAAGTTTTCCATAGTCCTCTCCTTATTTATAAAGCTAGGATACTGCCACTCTTCTATATTAGAGACAGTATTTTTAGTGTTGAATATTCCTCTTCACTATACCTATCTGTAGCAATTAATTTTCCATTTACTCTCAATGGCTTCAGAACAAGACCCGAACTCTTATGTTCCTGGTCAGAAGGATTTCAAGCACGTAGTTCTCATTTAAAAAAAGGAATTGTGCGCATATTTGGTTATAAACATCTCTCTGCATCTTTAGAAATAGATAGAGACTGAGAGTCAGACACGGGATTTAACTGAAAAAGTTATAACGCTGTGTAAAGACAAGCACCAGTGGTGAAACAGTGATAAATGAAGCTGTTCAGGCTCCCTGGCATGTTGATTCTGTGGAGTACTTTTTACTGAAACAGTTTCCATATCATGCTTGGCCTCATGAACACTCAGTGGTAGAGGCCAAATCCTGTCCTCAATCCAATCTCTGCAATTCCCTTCAACCACATTGCAGCTTTCATCTATTTTCTTGCATCAGATTCTTTCACGGGAGTTCAGCCCTGCCAAGCATCTTGAAGTTGTATTACCAAGAATGTTTCAAGCACAAATCTCAGCCTCATCACCAAAGACAAGCGCATTTGCCCAAGTGCAGAAAGGGTTGCTTTGCCCTAAATCCAAGGAAAAAACTGGGCAGTTTTGCACCACTTTGAGCTGAGATATTGGCCTTTAAAGCTATGCCATAAACATAAGTGTTGAACTGAAGAAGAGTTTGGACTTTGGGAGAGGAATCAGTTTTGAACCTGTGAAATGTTTCCAGGTGAAGAGAACTTTCTGCAGTATGTCCCCAGCCTGGCCTGTCTTGCAGGGCTAGTGAAAAGCAGCATCTTAATTTTCTCCATTACATCCCACATTCATAGACTGAAATTATAGCTTTGCCTTGGTCTGATCGCTGTTTCCACCCCCTCCCTCCCCGGGGTGTCTACCCTTTCTTCCTTCCTTCTGAGCAGAAAAGAATGGGAGACCAGGAAAGCTTTTGTTAGTCTCAGCTCAGGGCTGGCTGGGGCATTAATGGGCCAACCAAAGTGTCAAGACCTCCCTGGAGGAGAAAGGGCTAAAGGAAAAAAACCTGTGAGGAGCAAAGGCAAAAAAGGGCAGGATCGCAAGGGTTCAGGGCTCACAAGTAGATCAGAAAAGCATCAGGGGACCACCCTGAGCCCAGGACCCCCAGAAATGCCCACCAGGCCGCAAGTATCCAAGTCATCGCTCAGTCCTTCACATTTCCTTAGCTAGCATGCTGCACCCTGAGAAAAAGCCTCTCTTGCCACTGTCCCTCATGCTCTTCAACCTCACCGTGCTGGTCAGCACATGCCTGACCGACGTCCCCTCTGCTCCTGTCCTGCTCCCCTGGCAAAGTGCCTGGTTTGGCTCCAGGGAGGGCTGCTTTCCTCTCCCTGCTAGCCCCAGGGTAGCTTGCCTCTAAAAATGACCCCAGCTGAAAGTAAGAGGAAGGAATATGTGTTTTCGCAATGCTAACATGTTATAAATCCTAGTGTAGACAATCGAATGCAGGAACACTTCCTTGCCAGTGCTGGGATATTCACAGGGGCATGGATTGGCTTTTGGGGTGCTCAAGCATGTTCCTAGCTGAAATCTTGTCTAAGAGAAGCTTCAGGATAGAGATTGGAGTGAGTGGGAGAGGGAAGAAGGGAAGCCTCAGAGAAAAAGCAGCTGATGGCCAACAGCGAGGAAATAAGGAAGGTATTGTCTTTTTCCCTACTGAGAATGGGACCATTTCATTTGAAGAAGAAACATCTGAGAAATAATTTTTAAATACTGTCTCAAAACAGCTAGGACTAGTAGACATCAGTCAGGGGAAATCTGCCTTTAAATTCCAGGCATTGGAACTGTATTTCTATTGTGTTTGAACCAATTCAGTCAACCCCACTTAATTTCCATTGTTGAGGGAGTCTAAAAGAGGCAGGAAAGAAAGGAAAAAACAAAGTCTACTGGAGAGATATGCTGAGAAAGAAAAGAAAGTTTTGAGAGGATGAAAAAAAGGTTGACAATTGACAGGAAGAATAGAAAATGTAGCTAGAGAAGTAATTTTTTCTGTAGAGATTTTGTCCTCGGACTATTGTAACCATCCACCTGTATAGTAACTATAAAATACACAATGGACATAACAAGCTAATCTTCTGACTTTTCTTTGCGTCACCTCTATGGGGAAAATGCCACAAGAGAAATTTATCTGACATGTTGTCATATCTCTTTGCGTTTTAAACCTGTCCAAAATGAAAAAGTGAAGGAGTTTGTTTGAGTTGCAGAAGGGGTTTTGGCTTACTCCCCATGAAAATATGATTATAAATTCCTCCTGCATTTACTGTTGGCATATTATAAACAATTCAGTCCACTGATTACTGGGTTATATAAGAATTCTTGTGTTATTTGAGACTTAATACATCAGGCGCTGTATAAAAGTGACATACCTATTTTTTAACATCTAAAATCCAAACTAAAATGAACTTTTTCTGTTCTGTGGGTTTTTTATTGCTGGCTGGGAGAAGAGGAAAGAAAACTGTGGGAGTTCTTGCCTCAAACTCCCAAGCTGATTGCTTTCAGTGCAATTTTTACCCATTTGCAGCTGGGCTGTGAGTATTCCTGCTCTGTGACAGTGATGTCCCCATCCAGATATTCAAAAATGTCAGTGTCCTTATTTAAACCTCTGGGGTTCAGCCTCTGCATTTGATTCAAGATTTTGAAAGTCTTGGCATCTTTCCTGATGCTTCTTGATGAATTGTAGGCCATGAAAGAAACTGCATTTTGACCATCTCATTTTACCTTAGTTGTGGCATGCCACATTATCTATCACAGATGGGGAAAAAAACATGTGAATGAATGTAATCTGTTTATTGGTTTATGGTCACAAAGTCCTCAAGGGAGTGTTCCAAATCCACAATCCTGGATTTGGTATTTCAGTGAGTTAGCAGAAAGACATAGCTCCCTATTAACTGTATGTCCAGCAGGGCTTAATTTTTTTGGTGAGGTCATCAAAGGTGCAGAACAGTCACATGTAAAAGTATTCTCATCTGGCATTTTTACAAGTAATTGCTTTTTTGGAAAAAGTTCTGTGAGATCTTCAAAATATAATTGTAGAAGAGATTATCTGTATGGAGATGACCCAGATGAAGAACATATTTTCAGAAAACAATACTATCCCATCCTATGGAATACATAGAACTATGCATTCTATTGTATTCTGTCAGTGTTCTATAGTATTTGTTCTGTTCTGTTGTACTCTTACAAGCTGTATATTTTTTATTATTACTGACATACCAGAGCAAACCTGAGTCTTAGGTATGTGAGTAAGTGAGAGTGAGGGTGTTGTAAATTCGCTTTTTCTGCAAGTTGCTCATAGGTTAAAAGCTTTCCTTAAAGAAAAAGTAAAGCATGGGCAGTTACAGCAAAATGGATTCATTGTCCCTTAAGTTTGCTTCAGCTTGATCATGAAATAAACCTTGATATGAGTAAAAGACATAATCTGAGTGAACAAGCAATCTTCGTTCTTTTGGTTTGGCTTGTCAATTCTGATACAGGGACATTTTCCTAGTGAGAAATCTGTGGAGATCATCATGTTCATTTGCTGGAGTCATGGAGTGTCCATTGGTCTTTGAATCTCTTCAGGTCACACTGGATTCCCAACATGCTCCAAACATGTGAGGTGTTTAGAATGGATCATAGATCCCATTTGTTAAAACGTGCAAGTGAGGCGTAATGTGTAACTTATTAAACTGATAGCTCAGGAATTGATTACTCATTGGTAAGAGGTTCATACAGCAAAGAAAGAACATACTGAAGAATGCTATTAAATGGATTCCTACAGGCAGGCTGTGTGGTCCACAATGTTAAAAGAAGAAGCAGGAAATCCTGTGTTCCACCTTTGATTCCACTATCAGCTATTTAACGGCATTGTTTATTAATATAATCATTATTTGTACAACAGTGTCACTTAGAAGCTTTAAATATGGGACCCCAGCTGAGTCATTTCATCTCCAGGGTTCAATTTCCCTACCTCATAGCAATATTTTAGACCCATGTTGTTAGGAAGACTTAACAATGTTTGCTGAGCACTTTGAAGAAATGAAGCAACGTATTAAGGTATAAGGAGGGTTGTTATTTTAAAAAAATGTTCATTATTTTTCAAAAGCAAACAATCTTGGCAAGATGATAAAAGGAAGAAAGAAAGAGGGACTGTAGGACTGTAGCCAGTATGTTCATTTTCTTCTCACTAAACAGTAAACTCTTTAAGGAACACTATATTCTTTCATTCTCATTGTTCTATCACCCAGCGTTTTGCACTCAAGAGCAGTCATTTCGTATCTGTATTTACACTTCTCAAGCCATACTCTATGCTCCTGCTTTTCAGTACTTTATACATTTATTTAAGGATCAACTCGGAGCACTTACTCCTCTTATTAGGAAAACACATCACATTTACACATCACAGCCTGCAACTGCAAAGCTATTATAAATCATAAGATATCAATGACACCCCTCTTTCATCTTCTCAGAGGTGCAATGCTCTTTTCAGGGGTTTTGCTTTCATTTAGGTTGCTTTGCTACTTCTTCCTTGGGATTGAAATAAATAGTCTTTCCTTTCTCAGTCAATAGACTTTTTTTCCTTCCGATAGTGTACAACAGCGCGATTGTTAGTTGTTGGTGTATGCAGGTCAACCCATGCATCTTTGGCAATCAAAAGCTATACCTCAAAGACAACTCCTTTACCAAAAGGTAATGCCCATATCAAAACCATTAGTCTAATCTTCTTGTGCTCAAATTACTGCATGACGCCTGTCTGTAATGTATTTACTGTACATTTTCTTTGTCTAAGTACCAGTATGGAGATGAAAAACAAGGAAATACAACTCAAGTCATGACATTTGTGCGCTATGAAGAACAGGATAAAATGTTGACCTTGCTTTTGGTGGTTTTGAGCTGAATTCACGTAGTATAAATTAGGTAACTGACCAGTGAGAGAAATAAGAAATTCAAGCTAACAAAATAGATGTAGCACAGAAGAGACAATGTCGGGAATGGAAGGGAGATGCCTAGAGAAGAGGGCAGTGGGAAGGTGTCACAGGCAGACAGAATAGTGATAAGATTTGGAGGATGAGACTGTAGAGGTGCAGTCAGGAGTATGCAAAAATAACAAAACCAAAGAAGATGTTATCCATTTTGAGCCCTGCTGATAATTCTGTAGCTTACTTAAACTTCATCCACAAGTTGCTGCTTGTCAGCTCATTATGTCAATCCACTTGCTTTTTTAATCGCCTGTATTGCTGATGATAAACATGCAAATGTTTTGTGGTAAAATTATGTGACATCTACTTACCATCATTTAGAATACTATCTAGCTAGGTGATTAATGAGACTCCACAGCTCTTTTGAAATTTCTTTTGTTATGATTATGAAAAATAGAATTATAGTTTTTAAAAAGATGCTAATTCCTCATGAACTTTAAACAAATAACCAACAAACAGTCTGATCTGGACAGTTCAGGTAAATTTAGCTGGTGTGCATCAGTGGCTAACATGATACAACTAGCTACGTGGTATTTCAACAAATTTCTTTGTATTTTCTCTTTAAAATCACCGTTAAGTACATTGCTTGTTCTTAGGTATCTGATTTTTAAAAAATTGCACATTAGTTAAAAAGTCAGATGTGTTCTGTGAAGCTGGTCACAAGATACTGCCTTGACTGTGCATGAAAAATGTTCTGTAGATAAGCTGTTTGTCTGTCTTTCTGCCTAATAATGAAAGGTCCAACTCTAAATTTAGCTAAGCCAATCTATCTAGAATAGGAATTCAGTTTGTTTTAAAAGCCACTTTCTGAAAAGATTCATTTCCTAATCTATAAAGGGGAAATGGGCTCTTTTTTGGATTAAAAAACATTATCTTCTTCAGGGTTTGCAGGACTATGTCTCCACTGCGTGAACCCAGTATTCACACAGGATTGTGTAATGGTAAAAGTATTTGGCTGGAACAGCCAGCTTTATGATTGACTGATGATATTCTACCAAAGAAGATCTAAGTGAAGATAACATTTTCAAAAGAAAAATATTGCTGGCACTTGACTACCTGTTCTGCACAGCTTTTATTCGCACTTGTCAACTAACCAAAATAAAACCTTTAATGCTGCCAATTTGTGACCTTCTTTGCTGTAAAATATTCTGTTACTAAATCAGCACTTCTCTGCTGCCTCTGTTTGTCTTAAACCTTTTTGTGAAACAGTACCTACCTCCTTAGAGCCATTTACTGCTCTTGCTGTGTACGCAATGAGAGTTCTGTGCAAAGATCAAGGGGACATTAGGTGTAGTTACATCCAGGTGATAGTGATGCAGGGTTTACTTTAGGGTTGCTCATTTATTAGGATACATTTTGTGTGTTCTTACTGAAGGACAACTCAGCGGTATTGGAACCTGAACTCATTGTTCTCAACATTTAAATGCTTTTTAGGCTGAATAGTTAGGATGAGCTGGGTAAATGTTTTGAGGTTTTTTAAGGTAATGAGTTAAAAACACATGAAACTACAGTTATGTTTTACCAGCTTAATACAGCCATAAACTGTAATGCCTGATTTATTCTGATGAAATAATGAGAAGATGTTAACATTTCTCAGAATAATCTGTGATGAATAGGAAGTGGTTTTGCCTATGGCTATATTGTGCTAGGGTCTGATTATATCAGAGCTCATAAATTATAAAGTCAGAAGGGACCACTGTGATCATCTGGCTTGGCCTCTTTTATAATACAAGCCATGGGACTTCCCTGAATTAATTCCTGTTTGAACTGGAGCACAAAGTTTAGGGAAGCAGCCAATCTCAAAATATTTCCAGTGATGGAGAGCCCACAGCAACCCTTAGTGAATTGTTTCAAGGAACAACTATTCTTGCCCTTACATTTTTGTGCCTTATTTTTATTTTGAATTTGCCTTGATTCAGCTTCCAGCAATTAAATCTTATTATGCCTTTGTCTGCTAGACTAACTCTCATTTGTCAAAATCATACCCCTGCGATAGATACTTACGGCCTGTGATCATCTCAGCCTCTTTTTTCTTAAAATAACAGATTAAACTCTCTGAGTCTATTGCTATAAAACATGTTTTCAGATTCTTTAATGAGTCCCATGGCTCTTTTCCATAGTCTGTGTAATCTATCAGCATCCTCTATGGATCGTAAACATCAGGAATGAACTCTAGTCCATCATGAGTCTTACCAATGTTAAGTGTAGCAGTCACATCATCTTCCTCACTCTTCATAAGTGCTCCTGGCTTTATACCCTTAGGATGCCTTTTGGCTGCAGTGCTCACTGAGAGGTTGCATTCAGCAGGTTACTGACCCTCAACACTCAGAGGTTATGTCAACTTTTGAAATGTTGTGAATATTTCAGAAGTAGAAAAAAAAATGTATCAGAAAAGATTTTAACTTCCTTATGTAAGACTAAATTATATAGAGACTGAACATAGCTGGACATAGGTGCAGGAAAGAATTCCCCTCACTGCCTGACCCTCTCATATGTGTCTCTGTATGTGGTTGTGTGTAACAAGTTTAGTGCTTGGTGGAGCAAAAGAATGGACCTTCAGGTGGTCTACTTGACAGTAAATCAACTGGGGAAGGGAAGGGAAGGGAAGGGAAGGGAAGGGAAGGGAAGGGAGAGAGTGATGGCTCTACCCAGCCACACACTGACAGTAGACCTTGCTCCCCATCATTCCATAGTGTGGAGGAGCTAGGCCAGGAGGAGGGATGTCCTCTGGCATCCACTCCCTGGGCACCACTGGTGCCAGGAGTTTGTAAGGAGAACACGGGGAGACAAGGGGGTGCCTGGAGGCAAATTTATCCAAATTCACATGACAGTGAAAGTCTGGGATCATTCAGTTTTCAAGCAAGGGCAGAGAGAGAGTCAAGAGAAGTCAATAGCCTGGCAGTATTCCTTCAGCTTTGCATGTAGTCTTTTCTGACCAAGCACCTCCTCAAAGTCAACTTATGCTTTATTTTTGAGTATGAGTAAGCATCCTCACACCAGTTCAGACAATTTCATCAGTAATTTGTGACTTGCACAGGTACCTACGTAAACCAGCCACTCACCACCATGAAATTAGTGAAGCTTGTGCTAAACCTTGTTCTTGTGCATAATCACTGTTGTTGCACGAACTATTTAGATTAAAACTGATGTAGGTATTGCTGCTGATACCGACATTGTATTTACTGAGGCAGTGTAGATGGGCCTTCAGCTCATTGATATTATTGATATCAGCCAACAGCACAGGGTAAGGATGGAAGGGTTTTATACAACGTCTCTATAGGGAATATATTTATACTAATGTCCCATTTATTGCATTTATTTGAGATATACCAAAATTAAGTGCAAATACCATGGCCTATTTATGTGCTTAGCATTCTGTTATGCACCCTTGAAGTCTTAAAGTCATTAGCATCATACATATTTTAACACACTCATCTCTCTCTCTTTTCTTAACTCTGTGTGGGATCTAAGCTATTTTCCTCAGGGCTTGGAGAGGTGTTGCTCCACACTGTGCTGTAGGACAGGGTCTTGGATATACCCTGTAGGAGTTTAATGAGTGTTTATCTTCTGATGGTGCTGTCTCATACTCAGTCCTTCCGGTGGCTGTAGTTTCTCAATGATCATATCTCAGTGGAGGTAGATTTTACTCTCCTTCATAGCAATGCTCCTGTCTCGATATTGTAATCGTGTCTCAGAGAAATACACACTTGCCCATTACTGTATTATATCAGCAAGAGTTCACTTCTTCAATACATTGAGTATTTTTCAAGATCATAGTTTGTCCTGGGGAGATCCCTGGTTACAACAAGGTCTTCTGCTTAGAAGGCAGTTAGGGTTTTGGTGGTAGCAAGTTCTTATCTTTTTATACGCACCGTTCTTCCTCATCCTCTCAACACCACTAGTGACAGCAATGCTGGGGCTATGGATGCAGAAATATGTGGATGACATTGTGTGCAACCTCAAGATGTTTTTTCAGACTCTTGGTACGTGTATTTCTTTATTCAGAAATGGCTGACTATATATTTTCTTTGCTTTTTGCAGAGATACAGTCTCATACTGTGTTCAGGTGATTCCAATCACCCAAGTTAACACACTCCTGGGTTAAGTTACTGCCTCTTAGTTGGGAAACAGTCTCAATTCACAACACACAGCAGGAAAACAAAGTTATATGGGCTAAGTTCATGCTCAACCGTGACAGTGCTTTAACTTTTCATCTGCATTTGCAAGACATGTATGAATACTTACTGTGTAACTTCTAGCTCCAAATTGTAACTTCTTGTGGTACATTTTCCAAAAGGTCCATTCCTACTATGGTCCAAGGCCTGCTAGGGATGCTGCAGTTTTTCATAGTCTCTTTTTCTGTTTGGACCACATTTCTCTACATGTCTCACATCTGCTCACCAGGTTCCTGGATATCCTTGATATAGTTTGGCCAGTTTGCTGTGCCTCTGGCTCTCCAGATACAGAATTCTTTTCCAAAATGGCTCTGCTTTATTCTTGAGAGTTTCTATTTTCAGTCATCCAGCTGCCCTTACATACACTATCTTCTAGGCCCAATTCATCTTGATAGCTCCAATATTGTTGAGAGGCAAGCAAAGTTTTTCCCTGATGTCTGGCTATCCTATCAGAAAGCTAGACACAAGCACTTGTAAATCTTTCTCTTGCAAAGTTTGTTTTCAGATTTTTTTCCAAATCCCTGCCTTGAAACCAGCTGTATAAGAATAAAAAAAAAAAAAAAAAGGAAAACTATCTACTTCGCACATACATTGGGCAGAGGCTCACTTTTTTTATTCCTGGTTAAAAATGGTATATAGCTGGATTTTCTATCTTTCAGAGTACTGCTTGCGCATTTTCTCTGTTTTCATGCTGCAGGACTACTATGGCTAAAAATTAATTCTGTATATACATAAGTAGTCTAGTTTTGCAGTGTCAGAAGCTTTTGTTAAAAGTTGTTTATGACTTTCTGCCCTTAAACATACACGTGCAACTGTATCGTGAGACACTCCTCCCAGTGCATGTTTTCATCCTGTTGGTAAGAGTGACCTTGACACAAAAGCTATGGAATATTGCTGTCTTCAGTGCAATACCTCAATTCTGTTTCAGTGGTGCCATATTATATGCTTGCCTATTGGTTATAGTCATTACATTTATAGGTGTGAGATATGTTCCCTGATAGGTGTGATGGCAGCATCATGATGAATTTCTTTTCTTCCTATAGCACCTTTCTCCAGTAGCTGCACCAAGGGTTTCCCATGCATTTAAGAGTCTTGGAAAAAATATCAATAGATACTTCTCATGATCTAATAGGAGAAAGGAAAGAAAATAGTATGGAAAAGCATAAACATGAGTGATAAAAATATATGTAAATAAGATGATGAGAATATAAAATGAGAATGCTATGGAAAAAAAGCAGACAGCAGTTAGCCTTCCTTCCCTCTTCTATGTCTCCTCCTCCTGCCCACCACCACTCCCTGGGAGTCAGATACTCGTTAGCATTGTCTCCATGTTGAGCCCAGCAGTGCTCCCTCAGCTCGCAGTGAGCCACGTCAGCAAGCTGGCATGGCACAGATCACTGCTGTGCAAATGAGCTAGACAGGGTCTGGCAGCAGGATGGCGCAAGGCAGAACTCGTTCGTTCAGGCACATTTCTACTGCTTATCAACCCACGCCAGCTCAGGCAGAAGTTTCTCCATCAGCAGAGTAGACATGTCCTAGGCTCCTGGACATTATTTAATGCATGAGACTGAACAATGCTTTTGCAGGGCTTCCTGTGAGTTCAGACTTCAGGGACATCGCATGTACCCACTTTTTTCACACACGTAATACCGGAGGAAGCTGCTACTATGCAGATATTAAACCAAAGCAATATCAAGCTCTCAGTGAAACCTGCCGAACGAGGGTCTGTCCTGTGGCATAATTGGCATGCAGGTGAAACAGCCTGGAAACTGCTTACCATAAGAGAAATGAAGTGACTGTAAGAAGGATGTGACATCATTTTATGCAAATAATAACTAAGAGTTTAGAAAGTGGCTAATCATTCTGAAATGATACAAACATGTAATTGATTGTTTAGTCCAATTGTTACCAAAGACTGGCCATAGTTGGCTGTAAGAGAAGCACTGGGTCTCAGAGTTGGTACCTAAGTCTGTCCTACTTCCTACACCTGTTTTATTTGTAAGACAAAAAGCACTCTGAGGTTCCTGGGGCACAAGTAGAGTGCAAGTCTCAATATTGCTTGCTGACAGGCATTGAAAGCTTTCCTGGCTGGCATGACGAGCTACAGTTACCTCTAAACTGGAGGCCTTGGAAACATTTTGGAATTCCTGAAATTAAGCAAGCAAAATATCTGCATAGGAGCTTCATGATAAGTTGGGCTCTCACTAAATAATTACTTTCCTCTTCAGCTCCATTGTACCTGGGTTGCCATCAGAAAGAAACTTATGCATCTTATCCAGAGACCTGTCTTATGTTTTAACCAGATCTACAGTTTTGATCTGAGGAACCAAAACCCTGGGGCACACCAATCACACACCCAGCAGGATGTCTAAATGGAGTTTGAAGAGCTGAATAGTTCTTTTTCCCTTGTAAAAAATTCCCAGTGAAGCTGAGGAGTAAGCCAGCTGATTGGTATTAGGTTGAGTGGAGAGCCTGAGAACAGCTTGAGGGCTGAAGGCAGCTTGTGTGGATTGGATTGCATGGTTTTGCTGTGTGGAGGAGGCATTGGACAGAGAAAGCACAGGGCAACAGGCAGGACCAATAAAATTTAGTCAAGACCCTGCGTTTAAGTACATCAGTGATAAACAAGGGAAAGTCTCATGGGAGCTGAGAAGGTGTGGGCAAGTGGAACGTTGCAGAGGCCAAGAGTCACAATTCTGAAGGGCTGTTGGCAAAGTACTCTTTGAAACACTTCCTCTGTATCTTCTCTGCATAGCTGGTGTGTGCCACGTGCTGAGGCTCTTGCTCAGGTCATGTAGACTAAGGGTCCGGGTGGACTGAACCATGACCTCTGCAAGTGCTTGCTTTTCCTTTCCATGTGATGTAGATTGGAGGTGCAGCTGCAATGCCAAGAGTGTTCTGCTGACCTTCAGTACATTTGGTAGACTGCAAAAAAATGTTCCAGCCCAAAGGAAGTCACATCTCAAAATTGCCCTTAGTTGTGTGGGCAAGAAAGATGCTCCTTTCAGGAATAAACACCTCAAAACCCCTCTCCTGAGAAGACTAGGGGAGTTTTTCCAGACTGGAGGAGCAAACCTGTCCTTCACAACACTCACCCAACTAATTTCAGTCTAGCTGATACCTTATCACTCAATACCTGAACCTCTTTAAAAGTCATCTGAGGACAGGTCAATCAGGAAAGGAGAAAACACATGAGAAGGAGTTTCTGTGCATATGTGGAAAAGCAATGTAGAAGAAAGTGGGGTATATGTGCTGAAGAGAGGCCGAGCATGTGTTTCAGTAGGAGGCTGTATTACAATTCCCACATAAATTGGGTCCAGCATAGAGCCTGTAAGCAGGCTTTGAACAGATTTGTGGAGCCTTGTGGAGCCTGTATGTACAAACACATATCGGGGAAATCTCCATGTAGCGACATACTTGTTGTAGTTTTGAAGTGCTGTGTGAGTGAAAGGAGAGAGAGGCAGTTTCTGTGGCTATGCCAGCAGAGTATAAATATATGATTTGTAGCGTGGGAAGAAGCTAACAAAGAAGACCTCTACAGTGATGAAAGAATGATGAAACACCTGAGTTAAAAGATGAATACAAAGAAAGGGCATGAAGAGTCAGACTGAAGAGAAGGGAAGAGGGAAGAGAAAGAGCGACAGAAGGGATCCAGAGAGACAGCGAGAGACAGCACACAAAAGGCAGAGGAGAAAAGCAGAGGAAACCAACTGCTGCACATTGTACGAGGAAACATTTAAAGAAAAAAAAGATAAGGAAGTTAAAAGGGAAGAAGTAGAGAACTGAATTTGTAAAAGAAATCTAGAATGGTGGGAAAAAACCTAAAGGAAACTGTAGGGCAAGGTAAAGTAGAAACAAAATAAAGAGAAGAAAAGCAGAATCATAAGCCAGTGACTGATTTTTTAAAGAGTAAAAACTGACTGAACTCAGTGTCCCTTTATTCATAGGTATTAGGTATTAGAGAAGAGATGCACTATATTTTTATGTAAAACCTGGGAGGTTGGAAACAAATGTTTAGATAGGCACTCCTGCTGGAAGACGGATTTTTGTTTTCCTTAGGCCTTTTACTAACACACAGTTAGATCTCTGTAGCTAATTATGCTGCTGCATTACTGATCATGTTCTGTAGAGTATATTGACATTGAGAGAGGGTGGACAGGAGGCACAATAGGTTCAGCGATGTGTGTATAAACACTTCTAGCTACACCCTGGAGAGTTCCAACTCTCTCCACACAGAAAACAAGTCCAAACCTTCAAGAAAGTAATAAAGATATATCTAAGCTGCAAGATTTTTAATCCTGCGGCAAGACAGAAAGGGATGCTATGGAAATTAGAAAGTGGGCTTGGTTTCTTGAACCCAACTTTTATGTATACACACCCCCATTTATTTTACTGCAGTGGTTCAGATTTTGGGGCTTTTCTTGGATTAATTTTAACCAGAACCACGTCCAGTTATTCTATATACTTCTGAGCCCAGTTTTGCAGCATTATCTGCATTAGTAAGCACTTAATCATGTGCATACAGCCACTGACTTTGCTTGTGCATCTAAGTGCTCACCATCGTTAATAAAGCCTTCTAAATGTTTTAATTCACAGAATAAATTGTCCTTTCGGTGTGAAACTATACTTTGTATTGGATAAACATAAGCAGCTGGATGGACTTTTAATGCATTTTAATAAGGACAATGAATCTGTCCTTTGGTTTTACATTTTCTTGTGCTTAGATTGTACCCTCATTCCTAGTATTTCCTATTTTCAGTATTTAATGGAGATAGTTTAAAATGCTTGTAAGAGTGAGGCAGGGAACAGTTTAACCTCTGACAAGGGCAGAATTTTTAAATTCAACTGTAAGCACTTAGTTAAGAAAAATCTGTTTCCACTTTCCTGATGAGATACCTTTAAAGAAAAAGTAGGTTAACTACATACAACAAAGCCATGATTTTGGTCTTGCCAGCAAAAGCCAAATGCTGCAGATCCCAATTCACATGAGCAGTCCTTCAAATCGTGAGTCTTTTTCAAGTAGAAAGAAATACTCATGCGATTTTAGGATTTGCAGAATTTGGCCTCCAGCAAACTGCTTGGCAAAACTTGTGCCTCCACAATATTCTTAGTCCCAAGTAAAACCTCCTAAGTGCTTTTTGATTCCTTTTCAGTACTAAACTCCTTCAGGAAAAAAAAAGACTGCCAGGTGAAGAACTTTCCTGGGATTCAGAATGTTTGATAAAATGAAAACAAAACAAGTCCCTGAAAGCTGAGTCATGGAATTTAGAAAAACAAAATTTTACAACAGTGTAACCTAGGGACTAATGACTTCATCTTACTTCCTCTATGGATTTACATGAATGTAAACAAGAAAAAGAATTTGGCTTGGAAAAGTTGATTGAAAATTGAAGGATAATCTAGTCGTTTTTAATGGGCCAAATTCTGTAGCCTTACTAGAGCAAAATTTCCAATGTTGTCATTTGTCATCGAAGGAGTGTTGCCCGACTCAGGGCCATCGCTCTGTAACAGCAGATGCACAGACACTAGAGATAGCGTTTTTATTCCCTTCCATAAATATTTTCAGAAGTGAAGCAAAGCTTTTCCTTTCCTCTGTTGAAAGCTGAGAGGAGTTCCTCTTTTGCATCCTATTTCATAAGAAGTGCTGCACCGCACCACTGTCTCTTCTTGCCTAATGCAATGAGGATGCCTCCTCCTGCTTCAGCCTACGTCAGCAGATATCTGAGGGCAATGTGTGTGCTCCAGTGATCCTCCTGTGGCCAGAAATGTCACTTCATATGGCTTCATTACATTGCAAACCAGCACAGAATCGAACCGTAGTCAGAATCCTACCAGGAAGGAGAGGATAAAGGCTGCGGAGCAGGCATTCCTCAAGCAAGGTTCACAGCAGAAAAAAAAGAAAACAGAGCTACTGTAGGGTCACAGCAGAACCAGAACTGTTCACAACACCAAGGCATCTCTATCCGATTATCCAAAAGGATTTGGCAAATGTCCAAAAGGAATGATACGGTTGTCTACTTTTGTGGGAATAAACAAACTGGATAAAGTTAATTTCTTTCAGACAACTGTGATTTTTTTTATTGGATTTGTCGATGAAACTAGCTCCAAAAATGCTGGGGGTAACAGTACAATCCTGAAGAACCTGCATCTGAATCTTAAATATTATTTTATTCTGAATGTATTTTCACTGTCTTCTGAACTCGGGTTACTGATTTTGCATGAGATGAATTAGACAACCTAATAGACAACATTTTATGATTTCAGAATCCTCTGAAATGACCCCCAAAATAGCATAATGCCATGATTTTTCATTCCGCTATCTCTAGAGCTTTCCCTCTCCTGCACTGTTCACCCCATTGAATCTATCCCAGATGAAACACTAAATGCCATTTCCAAGACCTATGCTTGTTCCACCTCTGAAGAGGAAAGGAAACCTTTATTTGACAATTTGTATTTTTGGTTATTTAGTTCTTAACACATTTCAGGCTCCTTCAAATTAGTCTCAGAGGCCCAGATGGCATACAGAGCAGAAGGCAAATGAGACAGTTCATGATAAATGAAATTCCTCTCATGACTATCAGCACCTCATTTGTGTATATGTGCATTTTTCCTGTTGCTGAATTAATTATTCTTGGTAATAATACTGAGTCAGACACCTGAATGTATCATTGCAGACAAACCTGTGTTATTTATGCATTTTCACTAAACTAATCCTTGCCACAGGCAAGAATTTTACCTTATAAGGGGTTGCAAACGGCTCATGCATGTAGTTGCTCTTCCAAAGGAATGGTCTGTGCACAAACTTAGACTCGTAGTCCTGGTTCATGCCTTGTTCTCCCTCTCCTGGGAGGAAAAAGAGGCAGAGCCACAACCGTTTTAAAACCTCTGAAGATTCTTTGGTAAAGATGAAGCTGTATGTGAAGATCACTTAAGAAAAATAATCCTGGGCTGAGGAATACATCTTTCTTAAAATGACTTTAACTTCTTTTTTAGCGACAGGAAGAAAGGAAAATACCAGCTCTTGTTCGCAATGGAGATAATCCCAGCCGTCATGCAGCCGCCCAGGAGAGCTGAGTCCTGATTGCTCCAGTGCCTAATTCTAACTGAGCAGAGCACGTCTTGTCTCCGCTGGCATTGCCATTTAAAGGACCTTACCTCCCCAAGCCTGGTAGCTCTCTTTTCTCCTTTCCCGCCAGCCTGGCGATGCCGGGGGCCGGGCAGGAGGTGCGTGGCCGGGCGGGCAGAGCCAGCTGCCTGCCGCTGGAACGCATGGCTGCCTCAGTGCCGAGAGCTGCGGCTCATGGCAGCAAAGCTGCGACGTTAAGGCACACGCTCTTACCCGACAGAGCTGCTCCTTGCATACCTTGGAATTACAGCTGCTCGCTTTTCTGACCAAAAGCCCGGTTTTACTATTGTTAGCACTGCAGAGCCAGGGAGCTCTGGGAGGGTGGGCTGGCTTCTATTCTGGTTTGCACATCATCAACAAAATCGTTAGCTAATTTCCTATTGCAGAATCTTTGTTACCAGCAATGACCTATGAGGCAGAATGAATATTTTTTATTTTCAAATCTCAGGTGGAAGCTGCAGGTTGGCAGCTGGAAAAAAACAGATTTTTGACCTGTAAACTCAGCAAATACGATCAGTCATCGAAACTGAAAAATAAGGACCTTAATTTTTCCCTGTTGAAGAATAAGTGATTTAAAAACACTGGCTGGTTGTGGGGGGTTTTCTGTTTGTGTTTTGTTTTTTGGGTTTTGGTTTGGTTTGGTTTTGGGGGTTTTGGGTTTTTTTTTTGTCAACTCTTCTTTCAGGCTCTGTTAAGTCCCTTGGTTTCAAATTCATGTTGAAACATATAATTTTGCTAACGCTAAAATTGGTGTCCTACAGGCATAAAAAATAATGAGACTGGCTTAAGTTCCAGAAAAAATAAGGTGGAATTTTTAAACTTCTAACCTTTTATCAAATTTGTGTTTCTGTTTTCAGATGTTACAAACATGAGGGATAGAAACACACTTGTAGAAAAAGAAGCTTAAAACGGTCATGGGTTCATTCATGTCCAAGAATGGCAGCCATAAAGAAAGAAGCAAATATTGAAACTCAAGATAAAATCTTGAGACTTTTCAAAACTGAACGCCACCATCCCCCCAGACCAATAGGAACTCTTATTCTGGAGTTCAGACTGTAAATCTCCACTAAGGAGGTAGAGCAAAAATACAGAAGGAAAATGTCATTTCTTAAAAAAGAAATTCACTTTAAAATATTCTTAAAGTAAAGCCACCTAGAGTTCAGCAGCTGGTATGAAAAAACAAACAAACAAACCAACCTGAAGCACTGAAAGACTTGCAAGTGCAAATTAAGTTATACTTCTCCCAGCTTCTCCTAAAGTGAAGCAATTTTGTCTCCAATCCTCTTTGCCAAGTCAATACCCTTTCTGAGGTGAAGACAGTTAAAACCAGACTATCTCCTTATGGATTATCGAGGTCAACAGGAGTTTTAAATGTGAAAGGACTGCAGCACTTAGTCCTTGTCTAGTTAGTCATTATAGCAAGACCTGTTGACCCTATAGCCTCCTTACCCTATGCTGATATTTTAGGAAGTTCACAAACCAGTTTAAATTATTGGGAGATTAAGAAAATCATAATGAAGAAAAGCATGTAACTGGTAAGCATCAGTCCTCGTGGAGAGTGAACTAAATCAAAGTTACAGTGGAAAGGTTTTCAACTATGCTGTCAAAAAAAAAAAACAAAACAGTTTGTATGCTGCAATACAAAACCCCATCCTAGGCAAGGCTCCAGTGGCAGGAAATGTAGTGCAATTAGAATTTGGAAGGAAGAGTAAACAGGGGTGAATTCAATTTCTATTAGAAAGCTCATTGTAGCTCTGATTCTACAGAAGCTACAGCCACTTGATATAATAAACAGCCTACGGGTGGAGGTTGTAGTAAAACTTCAAAAAGAACGAGAAAAGTGGAGATCATATGAACAACCCCTCTACCCCCGCAAAATACCCACCAAAACCATCATTGGTGTAAAGTGGCGTAGCTGTTCACTCAAAGAAAATCTGAGAAGTTTATATATAGATTGACAGGGCATGAGGTTTTCCTTACTATAACACTTCTCCAAGATTTAAGATATGTTTTAAAGAACTACTTATCCTATTGTTCAAAAATAAGGTACTTCTGCTGATACAGAAGCTCAGGGCACACAATTTTATCAAAGGTTTGGCTGAAATCCAAATAAATTGTTCTGTGTGAACTTCTGTACTTTTATCAGCTTTGCAAAACTCTAAAAAGATAAAGTCAAGATGGAAGACTAATCAGAGGATGCTTTTCTTGCCGTCCCTAAAGGCAGTGAACTAACACAAAGTTAGTAAAACTAACATGAGGGGAAGCAGTTTGCATGAAATTATTGTCAGCAACTTCGCTCAAAACACAAAGTAAAACTTTTCTGCAACTTGTAGTGCCTGTTACACCTCTGAGAATGATTTTATTCCTTTGCTATCCCGTTTGCTCCATTTACTTTTGACTGGGGCCCGAATGCACAGAATGTCTGACTTTCTCATGTGCTGAGTGTAACCCTAAGCCAAACCAGTCATAACCTTTTTCGACAGCTGTTTCCTTGAGTTTTCCAGCCCAGATCTTCATTCTTGCAAGAACCTGAGAACCTGGAAAACTTTTATGTTGCTGTCTGTTCATCCAGGCTGAACTCCTGAAAATCATTGCAGGGAAAACAAAATGAACATGCCGTGTTCATTTTATTTCAAAATACACAACTTCTTCCTGAAAAAGGTGAATGGAAAAAAGCAACAACATAGCCTGTATTAGAAACCTTCAGATTTGTGATGTCTTTATTGTGTATCATACCTTTAACTTGATGAGAAATTATCTGTCTCCTGTGACAGTGGCCATTTTGTTCGCAGGTGCTGTGAGGCAAGAGAGGTGCGCTCTGTTTCCTCCAAGAACAGAAGTACTTTTATTTCTTGGTTTTCATCTTGAAATTAAAAGAAAAGCAAAGCCTGAGAGAAAAGTGGAATGGTTTTGTGTACACACACATATACGTACATATATATGTACATACATATATATACATAAACCAAATTATATTAATAAATATAGATATAAAGTAAATAGACATAATCTACAACCTTGGACAGAGTTATTGTTTGGTACTACTCTCAATTTTCACATACATTTTGTTGGGGAGAAAATAAGAAGCCCTGCACTGACAGACGTTGCAGAGCTGCAGCAGAGTGTCCACAACACCCTTCTCCAGAAGCAGTCGAATACACTGAAATTCCAGGCTTGATCCCTTACAATCACATCAGGTGATATCATTGGCTTGCCAGTCATCAACATACATAATCTTAGTTTTAATCAAACATCCAGCTACAGACTTCACTAACAAAATGACTCAAATTTTGAGTAAAAAATTCAGACTTCAACTGCCAGTGCAAACGTGCTTTTTCTGTGACAACTGCCGACTTCCACGAGTGCAATAAAGGAAATTCCAAAAGGCAGTAGAAGAGCCCCTTCCTTGGTATCCTTATGGAGCGAGCCCATTTTGTCCTTTGGAATAATGCATTGTATGGTATTTTCTACCTTGTTTGGTATTTAGAGTCGGAATTTATTGCCAGGCTTCCTGGCAGCAAGCTGTGCAGGTTGCAGGCGGAGGCTGATGGAGGTGAGTGAATTAATGTGGTGGCTGTTTGGAATGTCGTCCAGCTGCCAGGGAGAATTATGTTTGTTTGCCTTTGGCACAAGTGTGAAGGGAACAGCCGTAGATTTCAGAAGTGTGAGTCTACATTTTTATATCTCACACTAATGAATACATTTTTTTGTATCCTATGCATTTGGGGAAATAGTAGAATTTATTTGTAGATTTTATTTACCACTTGTGTGGTAGAGAGGGAATGTTTCCTCAGAGACTGAACTTGTACTTTAGAAAAGAAAAAGGAAAAAAATAAAAAAATTAAAAAAAGCAAGAAAAGACCTGACTAATCCAAAACAGTGTCAGTAAAAGCTACCCTAATTTCACTATTTTTGCAACTATATCTAAAGTCAGATCAAAGGATAGGGAATTTCAGCAAGGTTTGAAAAGTTCTTTGTGCAATATTTTAGGGGAAGGAAAATGTCACTGAAAGACATAATTTTGTTTTTGTTTTCTGCTGGAATTTTATGTCTTCCAGTCAGATCCTTCCTTTACCTATAACCTGTCAGTTATCCCTACCCCAACCTCTGCGCTATCAACAGAGGGATGATAATGCTATTTGTAATGTGCTCTGATGTGAAAAGTGCTATAGAAGATTGAATTGTTGTTGCTGATAGGACCAGAAATTTCTCCAACTAGATCTGTCAATAGCTGACACTAAAACAACAAGGTACAAAGTGCATTTGAAGACTGTCAGACACCATTGCTTTTTTGTTTTCTCTAGCAAACTATTCCTTAGATAGCTGACTTGACCTAGAGCTGTTTAAAAAGATCAAGGGCTCAGTGGCTCAGAAAGAAAAAAAAAAAGATGGAAAAGAATAATATTAGTTACTCTATACTATGTAAAGTCAAATGGTCTCTTATCCCCTTATAGTATGTAAATAAAACTGTCACTTATATCTCTTCTATTGGTCTTAATAATATAGAACGGAAAAATGCTTTCTGGTTTTGGTTCAGTAACGAACCAAAAATAATAATTTGCAAAATTATTTTTTAATAATCATTTGAAATTTTTTTTTTCAGAAAGTCACATTATAAGACAGATTTAAAAAAAAAAAAAAAAAGAAAATGCTGAGTTTCTACTCACAGACATGTAACTTAAACATATGATCAGGAAAACTGGAAATGAAAATAAGCTTTGCAATTTATTTTTAATGATTCTAAATCTATTGTTTATATGTTAATTGATTACTATTAAGATTGAGATATACTATAACATAATTCAATGACTATTTGAGAAGAAGCAAATATACTAAACATTAATGAGAAAATAATTTGTTGAATTAATATTCTTCAAACTCTTATTTCATTCTAAGCATTAAAAAAAAATATATTTGCAATCTTGATCAGAGCCTATTCCCTTCAAGGAAGGAAACATGTATTAAGGGGCGTGATCAGAAGGAGAAAGAAAAATAGATGTGAGTTTGTAAGCAGGGTTATTTTCTGGTAGGATGAAGATGTGAGATATGGCTTTGGAGATGGGATTAGGGGCAAAGAGTCAGGGACAAGAACAAAGAAGAGGAAAGCAGAAGAAGGAAAATGTTTGGGGGGGGGGAAGCTAAAGGAAATAAGAATGAAAAGAACAATAGAAAATAGGGAGTGGAGGGTAAAGAATGTGACAGAGAAGAACGAAAAATGAGGGTTAGCGAGGACGGAAAAAGAGCATATGAAGCCAGGGTAAAAAAAAAAAAAAAAGAGACAAGTGCATAAAATAAGGGCAAGGTGAAAAAGCTAAAAAGAGAAGAAAAGAAACCTCCCCATATGAATGTTAAACTGAAGGAAGAAAGGTAAGTCTCCCTCGGAGCAATCAGTGCTTCCCAGGTGCCCAGACGCAACCCCTCTGAGGCACCCTATGGTCACGGCCGTGCAGCCTCGATGCCAAGGCAACTATTTGGAGCTGTGGTCCAGCGTCAGAAGGAGCGGGAGAAGATGGCAGAAAGAGTCCCGTGGCAACGAAACCTCACCTCTCCCCGAGCCGAGCGCTCCTGCCGGCAGAGCCAGCTGCAGCCAGCTCTGGCTGGAGTCGCTTGGTGCTTGCTTGGTGAGCCGGGTGAGCAGCCCAAGAGCTGCAGGGCTGTCGCAGACCTCCACAGCTTCCCATCTTCTTTGTACGCCGGTGCCTAGGGAGGTGAGGGTAGGACAGCGGGGAACAGAGCAGTGGGCGAAATAAGGAAAAGCAAAACCTATCATAAAAAGGGTCACAAAAAGAGGACAAAAGAGGGAAGAGACTACAAGAGAAAAGCAATTAACGATCATGGCCTCTTAACAGGAAAAAATGACTTGTACTACATACATAAGTGATCCCTACGAGAGCTGTAAGGCAAGGAGCCTGCTGGTGCTCTCAGGAGCTGAGCGATGTACATGAAAGCACGAGTGTGTCACACATTCCTGTCTCAAATCCAGCCACTCTTAAACACGGAAATACTTCTGCTAGGGCAGTTCAATGGAGTATGTAAGTATCAGTTCCCTTCTGGTCAGCTTTGACCTTTTCCAGAAGGCAAGTCCAGATTTATCTTCTTTCTTTATTTTGCCAACATGGCTGTGTTTGTCAGCAGAGTAATTAGTTGAGTCAGTAGAGCTCTGGGAATAGACTTCCCGTTGACAGGCACTCCCTCTTCTGGTTGGCATTTGCCTCTACACACCAAGATCAAACTAAAGACAAATTTGGTTCCTCTAGCTTTTTAAAAGAGAGAGTTTTAAAACATTCTGCTTACTCTGTTTTTATATAGCTGTGAGATGCCTGCTGCTCATAGCACCCTTTGTGGACCAATATCACGTGAAGATTGACACCTTCTGTCTTTCAGACAAGAGGTTTTACAGTCCATGAAGTCTATTTATGGATTTGTTTGTTAAAATGGTATTTTTACTGGTCTACTGATATGAGTGTGCATTAGTGCCACTGTTTTCTTCCTCACAACGACAGGTCTCTCATGCTTCCTCACACAGCCATTCCCATCTGAGCTCTGGAACACAGGGCAACCAAAGTTTGATTTGGGGGAGATCTGATATGTGATCAGCTGGGCGTTATTGCAGATAATCTTGCCAGTTCACTTTATCTGAATGCATAGATAGTGGGGAAATGCAATGCTAAAATATATCGCTGGTGAAACAGCTCAATCTGAGAATTTCCGAGAAAAGAATTCATTCTTTGCTTTAGCTGTCGCCTGTTATAGCGTAACCATGCGAGAGAGTTGGTAACAGAGTGGGTTGGTTCAGAAAGCCGAAAAAGGCTGCCAGCAGAGCCTAATGGCCTATGGTCGTTAGGGGTGGGTGGCCTCTGGTGTCACCACCAGCCACAAGAGCTCCAGACATCCAGTAGCATGTCTAGCAGTTTGAGTCAATGAACTGAACCCTATAGCAATCAACTCCTGACTTGTAATCCTGTCTCTAACATCAAGTCCTGGTCAAAATCTAGTTATGATCTTCCTGATTTGCTTCCACATCTACAAAGTGGGAATAATCCATACTTTTAATAGTTACCAGGCACGCTGAAGCAGATCTTCAGCATTCACACTTCATATCATCTGTTAAGCTGTCTCTGCTTGGCTGGGTCATGCCTCTTTGGTGCTACCACATAAATGTTAAAACTTAACTATCATCTGATCTTCGAAAAGGGCAGCTCCAATTCTCTGCCTTTTTTTTTTTTTTTTTTTTTTTAAATTACCCTTTGAAATACTGTTTTAATAAAAAAGAACAGAAGAAAAGTCTACTTGGCCAATTCTTATGTCAAGATCTAGGACAGATTGCTGGATAGCATTTTATATTCAGACTGAAATTATTACTTTGGCCCTTAGGCAAAATGTACCAGAAGCTTGTCTTGGGTCATGCTAGCAACAAATGATGAAGAAAGAAAGCATTTTTGAATTTTAAATATAGTCTGTGAGTTTTTTCAAACATAGAGACTAAATTTAGACAATTGTCTTGGAAACAAACTGAGAGAAAATTTACTTTTTATTTTTTTTCGGGTTCATCAATTTTCTAACTGTTCAAATGAAAAATAACCAGTATCAGTCAATTGCTATTTCCTCTTCTAGAAAGTTTTCTTTACTGGTTTTAACTGTTTCCTATCATTATCACAGTTCAGTGCTTGCAGACAGTAAAGCAGCTGAACAAAATAGGCATCCGCTAATATTTCCAAGTCTTTTTCAACCCACAGGAAAAGCTATATTCCATTTGTCCATAATAATTTCATTCAAGCATGTTGAGATTTCTTTTGGGATTTTATTGCATGAAAACAATATTCACATATATATTCAGTTAAATTAAATTATTAGCTAAAGTTTGCTAGAGCTTCTATTTAACCTGGAAAAGTTATTTTTTTATAGTATAATCCAAAAGGAAATGTAATTTGTGTCAGAATTGCTTTACTATCATTGTCTACAACATTACTGCAGAAAAAGTCAGCACAATGTTACGGCATTAATTTTAGGACACAAAAAGCTCAAGGTACACTTAAAAAAATTGCTGCTATTGCTACTGCAGTGATACAGATATATCTCAAATGCATATGTATCTCAAAGTCTTTTTACTAACGTCATTGTATTGTTTTGAAGGAACAAATCAAAGAATGCTAACTTTCATTTGAGAGGAAATAAAGCAGAGCTGATGGGGTTCACACTCATTCAGCATTTCATTTCAAACCAAACACCATTCATCAGACAGAAAATTTGCTCCCTGGGATACCCGATTCTTTGTAAACCAGAGAAAAGCCGACACTTAGAGACGCACATCTCAGACAAACATTTTGCAGCTAAAACACACAAAAAACTCCAGTGACGGGAGCTCCTGTGGCACATTATAAAAAAGCGAGATATAAAACCATCACACCCTTTTGCTTACATCATTGGTCCCCAAACTCTGCTTCATGAGTGCCTGCTGAGCAGGCTGTGGCCACCCAGGGAATACCACCGGGCAGAGGTTTAGAGAGTCCTGCGAGGGAGCAGAGCCCAGCACTGTGGCCTGTCACCTCTGCCTTGTGATAAAATACACCACCTGGGTCCCCAGGTGTACGATATATCTCACGGCTAAATGATGCTCCACAAGCAAAAAGCTTAGCGAAGAGTGTTTTTTAAAGAGGACCGGAGTTGCCCACCTCAGCACCAGAATGGAATTTCAGTCAAAAGGAGGAGAAAGGGCTTCACCTGCTTGCAGACACCAAATAATGTGCTAGTGAGGAAATTCATCCAGCCCGGGACCCATCCAAGTTTAAATTGCTGCTGTCAGATCTGAAGCAGTGTCTGAAATGGGGACTCACCATGACAGGTAACTACTTAGTCCCAGTGGTGCGTCTTTCTGTCCGTCTGTCTCCTTCTTGGACTGTCTTGCTTTCAAAACATTCTGAAAAGTCTTCATTTCACTCTGCATGAGAATGAAAACAAATGCCAAAACCTCAGAATTTTTCACGAAACAGAATCCTTGTTTCCTGGCCAGCCCTGTTATTGAACCTTAATATGATACAACATGTGTCCATATTTGCACACATGGTCCACAGCCCTTACACATGTGTAAATCCTACTGAAGTCATGTATAAAGGATCAGGCTCTAAGGCTGTAATAGAAAAAGTTCATGTTTCACTGACTTTTTGGTATTCTTTGAAGATATTACATTAAGAGTAAATATAGAGGAGTACATGTTATATGCAAGATTTTCAGAGAACATTTAACTTCCACACCAGAAGGTCACATCTAAGGCAATATGGTCTTGGAACAAGTTCAAAGTTGTCACACTTGATAAAAATAGCTTAAAGGGCACATAACTGTGCTGGAATACGGGAAAACAGTGGAACATGAGAGGGAGAGTGATTGAAGGCCCCATTACTAATTATGTACATACTTTGCTGCTATTGAAAGCTAGGTTTCCAAGCATATACATGGTACTTAAGTCAAATAGAAGTGCAAGCAATTAAAAGAATATAAATGCTTTTGCATTAGTATACCTAAGGAAATAACATTTTACAAATATAATTCTCTAGAATAATGGAAAATCTTTTACCAATAAACAAACAGAGCGCAAACGAGCTTTGTTTCTAGTTTCAAAATTATGTTTATACACTTATATTTTTGCATTAATTATTCATCTATTTTTTAGTACTTCTTTGAAAAGCAAAACCTAGGTATTTATATCCTTAATATAAGAAAATGCATTCACTTTTCTGTATTTCATTTGAAATTGTTGCAATTATTTTGTAAGGAAAAATAATTAATTGTTTCTTCTAACATCCTGAAAGAGGGACATATGTACAAAACAGGGAGGTGAACTTCAGGAAAACTTAAATTTTACTGGGGGTTCTGATGGGCCGTTGTAGCACAGTATGAGGTACATTGTAAACAAAAGTTTACATTAAATTGACCTTGGAGTACACTTCCAATCGGCTGGGCAGACATTAGCCTTTAGGATTGTGTTCTATCTATTGGATACCTGTTAAGCAACAGTCAAATCTCTTGATGAGGCTTCAGCCATACGTTTAAGTGAGCATAATATAAGATTCTATAGCTGTTCTGCAAACTGATTCGGTCTCACAGAAGTCCAGTAAGGGGGAGATTGTTTCATAACTAGCAGGACACTCAGTAATTCATGGGTCATATGTGTCCAACAGGGAAAACAACTCCCTACAGCTTCCAGTTCAATGTTTTGATTAATCTTAATTTTGTCTCTGTAAAGAACATGTCATGCAGAGGAATCTTTTGCTTTGCTTTCAATTGAGACATTTGCTATATTTTGCACATACCTTTTAATGATTGATGGCATGGTGCAATCGTTGTGCCAAAACTTCAAAAAAAAAATTAATGTTTGATGATTTTGTAATGCAATACTTTTGACTTACTTCTGCCCAGAATGACTACAGGCAGGGCTCAGTCATGTCCTGATCCTATTTATCTCAGTGAGACTCTTAATGGTGAGAAAACAAAATTGCCATCTTCCATGCTTGGAAACAAATTTTTAGATCATCCACATTCTTCCCTGTAGAGAAACTGCCTCAGATATATAGGGGGGGGGGGGTTGTTTGTTTGTGTTTTTTGTTTGGTTTTGTTTGGTTTTGCTTTTTTTTTTTTTTTTTACTAGGTTTCATCTCATAGGAGACTTCTGTAAATTACCATGTAAGGTAATTTATTTTACAGCATCATTCTGCAAAAAGTATGTTTTGTGACAGTGACACTGTTTTTGCCATGGCAATGAAGTACTTAACAATTGAAGATATCCCTTCAAGCAGAGAAAGACGTCCAAATGCGGAGGTGTCTCATGCCTCCCATGATAAAAATCGCTAACAGGAAGATTTTGTCTTTGATGAACAAAACTCCAGGAGATGCACTGGATACACAGAACTCTCTATACCACCCTTTTAAAGGGTATAAACATTATACCTTGTATTATAGCAGAGAAGCAACAATGTAATTTATGCTGCTCAGTTTAAAAGCATCACATTTTTATACAATAACAAAAAAAAGCAGAGAGTCTGAGTCATTAGAAAAATACTTGCACAGCTGGTAAATTGTATTTTCTATGGACCTTATACATGTGATTCTAAGCGCTAAGTATACACATTATTAGGGTCAATCCAAATCCAGGCTGTTGAAAAATCCAAAGTGTTGGAGGATTTAGGATCTTCCTGTGGATTTTGTTGTAGCCTCCACAATCTATGCTTTCATTAAAATAATATATGTTCTAACTTTCCAGGTTCTGAAAGGAGCCTTTACAGTGTTAACCAGTGCACTGTCTCGCAGACCATACAGCCAACAGACTGAAACAATACTACCAGGACATGTAGAATAATAACAATATTTATTCTGTATTTTTGTCTTCTTAGAATGGATTGACCACTGATTCAGAAGCAAAGAACTACTGTGATATGGCCCTGGCTTCTCGTGCAACTGGAGATGGTAATGTTTTAGTGGTTCTAAAAGAACCATCTATGAAAGAGCACAAAAGGTAGCATGCCCCCAGAGAGCAAGACAATGAGTGTCTGCGTGTCTGTTACAACCCCGTTAAGAGGGTTGTACTACTCTCTTCCTTCGTCTCTGTAAAGTGAGAGTGAAACAGCCCATCAGAAGTTTGCTTAGCTGGGAAAAAATGACACATCTGCTGTCCATTCTTTTTTTTTGTCTTGGTGTCTGGAAAGAAGTGCTTCATTTCTTGTTGCATCTGGACAAAGACAGACCTACTGGAGGTGCTCCCAGCTCCCTGAAGTTTCTAGGATGTTTTGGTTTAAACTTCTGCTCTACTCAGACTTGGGTTCACCTACTTTCCCAGTCATATTTACACAGCACATTTCTTTTGGCTGTATTTCTCTGCGGTCACTCTATCCCCCTCTTTATCTAGTGTACAATTCTGAGAACTGCAACGAACAGGAAGGCTTTTAGTCCTCTTGCCAGTTCACATAGTCTGCTGCTGGGAAGCCCTTGAGCTGGAAGAGATTAGAAACCATGTAATTCTTCATGAGCCAATGCCCATTGCTTTTAACTCAAGCAATTTGAAAGGCCATCCAAGTAATGCAAACTGGATTTGTGTGACTCCAATCCAATGGATTGGATATCATTGAAAGGATTTTGCTACCAGAATATTTGTGTTGCAGCAGAGCTAACAGCTGCAGTCAGGAATCAAAGTAATATTTTACAAGACACTCTACAAACCTGGAACAAAAAGAAGGTCCCTGCCTGAAAAATACACAACATAAAGGTGTCATCTGGCTTTATGCTTTCCCCAGACGTAACAGTTGGCATGTGTTTTGTACATCAACTTTGCCACAGGAAAAAATGTTGCACCTAATTACATCCTAAGGTAACAGATAACATGGAGATATGACTGATGGAGCCCAAGGACATAATCGTATGACAGTGATCCACTAGACAGAGAGAGTATCGGTTCCCTTGCTCCTAGCTGTTGTCATTTTTGTAGACATCCTGGTGACAGTGAGTTTTAAGAAAAGAGATGACAAAGTACAGTGAGGGTCTTTTTAGGTGTTTAAAACATGTTGTCTCCATGTGTGAAAGACCGCTTAGGCGATAACATACACAGAGTGAAAAACTTGATGTTGGGATGGTGATACGCGTTACTGCCAGAGCAGAAGGGAGTTTGGATCTGCTGCAAAAGCAAATGAAGGAGAGTAAGGGTAATGTGCTTGAAGGAAATGCAAAGCATTGGAAATTAAATCCTTCATATCTGTTGTGACAAACTCAGACAACTTAATGGAGTGATGCAAAGGAGTGGCCACTGCTTTGTAGAGAAGAGAAAAGGTGTAGATTTCCAATGGTCAAGTGCTTTAGAAAAGGATGCTTGGGCACCTCAGACATGAGATGATGAGAACATGAACTTTATCTTTGCTAATTAATAGCAGCTGCCTTGCTTTCGCAAATCTTCCGTTAGTAAAGATTAGGTTACCTTGAAAATTATTTTGTCCAGCTTCCCTAAAATACGTATTCATACAACTATTTCTCCCTTTTCACACAGATTTGTTTCTTGTTGAAGAAGAAACTGAGAAACATGAGAGGAAGTAGAGGTACAAAGTGAAAACAGCCTAAAATTAGACAGAATTAAAATCAACAGCTGTGTTCTGTTGGGAAGAGAACATGCTTTCATACGCTAAATTGTTAGGCCTAATTTACATTTCTAGAAATGTCACACGTTTGTTTGAAAACACAATAAAGGTGATGACAAAACTTCTGCATAAAAGAGTATGAGATCTGTTACAGTAAACCAGGTGATTCATGTGGTGTCAGCCTTTGAAATAAAAACTAATTCCCCTACCTCTGTAAATGCTAAGAGGCAAATATTGTGTACTGGAGCACAAAGGAAAATACAAGCAACTCCTGAACCTGAAGGCCTTTCTGGGAATAGTGCAAGTGACCTCTGTTCCCTTGCAGGAAACTGGTAATCTCTAATCAGCATCTACACTTTATACAGGATAAGAGACACTAACAGGCAGTTACCAAGCATTTTAGGTTTTCATAGGTCAAAAATACTGCCTGAAAAACTCCACGGAGAACTACAAGCAAACCAGTTCAGATTACAAGCCATGAGGTACATAATGGACAATAGTAGAGACCTAGGGATGGTGCTTCCCCAGGATGTCCCACCAGCCTCCAAAATTTATTCATTTCAGAATTCAATTTTGAGAGTTCTTTCCATCTCATAGGCTCGTACATATTTGTTCTTAGACATGAGATGTCTACGTAACTCTTGAACAAGCTATCAGAAACCTGGTGTCCGGACATCAGCAAGCTTTATTTTTGCAGTCTGTCACAAGTGCAAATTACTAATAGATTGGGTTAGTCATATTTTCTTCATTTCTCACATAGACCTTAAGAATTTGCAACACGGAGCAAAATTCAGAAAAGAGTGAGAGCCATCACTAATAAAATTCTTTGCAATATCTCATACAACATTATAATTAACTCTCACTTAAATCATGCTATAAACATTTGGGTTCTTTATAAAACAGCCTCTCAAATTCTGACTACCATTAATAATCTAGGGTAAGTCAACACTCTTCCCATTCTTCCAGATTTTAGATTATATGGAGAAAATAATATGTATATATCATATAATTGAAATGGCATCAATTTGAACTAAAACTCAAAAAGTGTAAATTGAGTGGTATAATTATTCATCTTTGGACTAATGAATGATATTTAACTGTACATAATGAACTGTTCACTGTATTGTGTCTGGATGATATAAAAAGCATGACAAGAAGTATAACAAGAAGTTCTTGTGCATCACATCAATGCATGTTGGATACGGCAGACTGAAAATCAATGCCAATTGCTAGCGAGTGTGTTATGTAAAAGTATGGCTGGAAAAAAAAAAGGTAAGCCCTTGGAATAAAACACAAGATGTGCCTACTACTCAGTCAGCTTAAGACTGGAAGGAGAAGTTTCCACTTTCTCCAACTTCTATTCCATACCTAGATTAATGTTGTTAGCAATATTGAATCTAAAACGTGGACAGAAAATTGCATGTATGAAAAGTAAAAAATTCTGGAAAACAAGTAGTTGATAATGGCTGTATAAATTGTAAGAAGCACTTGCTTAAAAGCAAGAACAAATCCACAGTGTCTCAAAACTTCTAACCAAAACAAAAATGTCTGAAAACTGCAACCTGGTAAGTAGATGGTGTACCTATCTCCTAATCACCTTCTCCAGGTCTCTTCTACATCCTCGGTGTTGTATTCAGCCGCTCTGTCTTCTCCTCAGTTTAAAATTTAATGAAATCATTAGGCTTCCAGCTTTGAGTGCTCGTGCAGTCTCCTTGGGGAAAATCACTCGTTGCCCATTTTTGCAGGCTATCACTTCCTCCAAACCTCCTGCTGTGTGCAGATATTTTCCCCAGTTTTTATATTGTGTTTTTCAGGGGCAGAGGGAATGCTGAGCACTCATCCCCTTGGAAGTGGGATCCTTAACAGAGATTTTATATCCATTAATTTTGGAGTGGTGTGAAACAACTACTTAATTTCATGACAAAACACATCAGAAAATCATTTAATACTAACCTCTGTAAATTTTTGGAGAGAAAAAGATAAGCCTACAAAAGGCCTGTAAGTTATATGTTAGTATGGACAGCTAAAAAGTTACCAAAAGTTCCAGAAATGACAAAAAGCCTCCCTCACATAAAAGATCCAAGTATCCCAATTGCATGGTTTACATGTTCTCCCTTTAGCCCTTTGCCTCTTTCATAGTCTGATTTCAATTTATATAGTGGAATTTCTGTATTAGGACCCATGTTTAGTTAGCTATAAAGTCCAAGAAACCCAGGAGATCGCTGCTTAAATAATTCAGATTTATTCGCACGGAGCTGTGGCTGCCAATCAGGTTCCAAGGGTGACTTTTTGGAACTGACATGCGTTTTCTTGGCTTTGCAGTTCTTGTAGCTGTTCAGTAAGTCTGATATTCATTAATAGCAGCTCTACAATATGCAAATCAAATGTAAGGACATTTTAATTTACATTAAGAAGAAACCTTAGAAGAGACTTCATCTCCTGCAGAAATGCTCCTGGCTCCAGCTGCAGGACAAGCCAAAGAAAGGACATCATGGAGTGTTACAGCTTCACTGAGAAACTCATTTTGCCAACAAATAATGAAGGGAACTGGATTTTAGCATAATTCAAACACACACATTCCTGAGATTTGCCTTTGTCCTCTAAAGAACCAACCAATGACACAGAAAGCAGCTGTCAGTTACTTTGCTATCTTTTGATAATATATAACATTTTTAAAACCAGGAAAAATTATAATAGGAAAGTGTTCTTTATAAATATTTATTTGAAATATATTTATA
>KL282916.1:4195-30846 GCA_000699545.1 Podiceps cristatus | reverse complement strand
CCCCCCCCATGTCATTCAGGAACATTTCAGAAGCAAAAGAAACGCAAAACCTAATGACAAGAACAGCTTAGCAATATTTAAATTCTTAAATATGGGATATTATTATTTTCTGATATTTCATGGTTGTTTTTTTTTTTCCCCTTTTTGGACACCCATACGATTTAAAGTGGAAGTGTGGTATATAGTGTCTTGTAACCATTCAATACTGTACAGTAATGGTAAAAGAAAAAAAATGCCAGTTGCTCATTAAGATTCTCTTTATGATTAAATTAATTTAATGGAATAGTAAAAGTGTTGAAATATACAGTATTCAAGAAGACTTTATCCTGAATTCCTTCTGTTGTAAATCAGTTATTTTACAGAGAAAATGACAGCATGCAACAACAATGCTCACAATTAATCTTATGTATTTACATAATAGCATTTTACCTTATTGTTATTAAGTGTGCATTAGTATTTTGCTGTCCTTAACCAAAGTTATTCAGAAAATCAGAAAGTCTGATTTGATCAGGTCTGTCTTTCTTTGCCATAAGGACATATGACAGAACAAACAAGAAAGCTGCCCGATTTAAGTGTTACTTTTGCATATTCTTTCTCCAGATTGCTATATGAAGCTGTACATAATATAAACACATATTCTTGTCTCTAGTTAGTCACATTATAGTTAATGACCATATGGTCATTATGGTATAAGATCTACTGTCTGTTGTATTTATATTCCTCAAGCATATTGTTCCTTCAACTTCACAGTGTGTTAAACTATTTCAAAGGGAAAAAAATCCTTTCCCTCTTGTTTCTGGTTGTCCTATCAAGTGTAACCTTGGACCCTTATAGAGCAATTAGACCAGCCTCTATCCCCTCCTTTGTAATGAGGTTTCTTGCATTTCTGAGTCTATAACCCTTTAGTCTTTCCTAATGGGACATCATTATTCTGAAAGAAACAATGTAAATGTAAATGAATATTCTCATTAACGAGTCACAGAGAAACCTTTAGTGGTAGCGCTGTGGTAATTCTGCTTGTTATTTCTCTGGTATTCCATGCAGATTTTTTTTTTTTTTTTTTTTATAATTCATTATTAGTATTCAAAATTACTTCTTCTTTAATTCTGCATGTCTTTCATAATCCAGTGTTCCAACTAGTTCAACCATGTCCTTGTTTTATTCTCCAGGAACCACCTGTGAAACGTTCAAGGTCTCTGTCCCCAAAGAGCTCTTTTAGAGAGTCAGAGGAGCTAAGGAAGCTTAAAATAGCTGAAAGGAAGATTGAAAACTTAGAGAAGACACTGCAGCTAAAGGTGAACATTAAAAAAGTAAAAATAAAAAAGCCCTCTAGCTATAAGCTTGCATAGATAAAGATATACCAAAATAAACAGACATTTCAAAAAATGCAAAAAGCACATATCTTTATGGTCTGTAAGTGTGTTAGCATAAGAGAGTACTTTCTATTAGTTTGCCTTTTTCTTATACTGCTAGGAATCTTGTGTTGATACTCCTGCTGTCCTCTGGAAGCCTATCATCAGTAATACATGATTGTTAGATACCTTTTCAAAATTTTTGTCTGAGAATATATATTCTGAGAAATTAATGTGTTCATATAGAAATAAAGTGAATGTACAAAGAAATTTTTTTTTTTTTGTACAGTGAAGCTAGTATTTTAAAATATTGAAGTCAATTACCTGGAACAGATTTACCGCTTATTCTCTTAGAATTTATGGCTCAGAATTTGTTGTAACAAATGCTGTGAAAAAACCCAACAAACAACTCACCCCTCCCAAACATTGGTAGAAAAGCTTAATTGAGCATGTATTAAAATGTCTCATTTTATTCCCATTTTATGGATTTTTGTTGGTTTGATTTTTTTACTGCAAAAACAGCACATTTTGAATGACTTGTTGGTTTCAAACTGCACCTCAGAATGCAAAATCCAAACACTAAGTCATATTTTCTTAAACAGTTACAACTTGTACTCCCTTTTTTTTTTTTTTTTTGGTTTGGGTTTTTTGTTTTGGTTTTTTGTTGCTGTTGCTTATTTTTGTTCAGAGTTCTGGAATTTGAAAGGTATTTTTAGTATATATAGCCTAAAGCAGAACTGATTATATTGAACATGCTGTGATAAATGTCAAGTAAGTGAAAAAATCTGGGGAGCCCTACAAACCATAATCCTCAGTTCCTGCATCATGCAAAAAGACACTCATATGTGGTAAGTCAATTTCAGAAAATATGTGAGTGGGAATTATATTATAGCACAAATGCAAAAGTCCATCACCCTGTCTGCTTGAGAGAGTTTAATATAGTGTTTTAACTCTCATAGAGTATATGAATAAGAAAGGTGTTTTACACTTCAAATTCAGTCTTACAGGCCATCTTGTTCCTTTTTCTTCGGAGTCAGAAGATTAATTTCGTTTTGTTTTTTCTCTCTATTGAAATATCTAAGGCATGTCTTACCAGCTCTACCTGAGAACTGGCCTTTGGCAGGCCTCCTGCTTTGTTACTCTTAGTTGGCCTACCAGACATCGATGCTACAGATTATTCTAGCACTGTGGACTGCAGCTGCTCTGCCCTTGGCAGCAAATCTCACACATCAGTCTGTATGATTGTTGTCTTAAATGATAAGACTTTTCCATATTTCTTTGTCTTTTGTTCTGGAAAGAGGAGTGAAAAGAAACACTCTGATTTTCTAAGCAGATATGGAAGAGAAAGGATTGTTATTCTCTCTGCATGCCCTCATAACATAATTTTTACCATTTGTCATACTCACCATACTGCCTTTGTTATTTCTTCCATTTCTTCTTGAAGCATAATTTAGGAATCTGTGCAGCTTTATTATGTGACAAGTGTGGGATCTCTGTTTATGAGGTTTTTAAGGGCTAAGTCTTGTATCTCCACTTGAATCTGACTATATGAACTCCTTGCATTTTCTCTAGGAAACCTACTTGGCTTCTTTTGCGGAATGCTTCAATTGATTGAAAAGAAGCTGTAGAGGCCCAGGTCAACATATTAAACGCTGTTGTAACACTACATTCAGAATCAAATGAGGCTATTGCCATCATGACAGTGAACTCAGCTGTCATAACAGTTACATGATAATAATTCTGTTGGTATTGAATGATTTCTTGATATTAGCCTTCTATGAGACATTGCTTCCAACAAAGCATAATACATGTGATCAACTTTTTCAAAACTGGCACTTGCATTATTCCTTTCTCAAGCAAAGTGTTAACTATATGATTACTTGATACATACTTGCTCAGAAAAAATGCTTGCTCTATCAGTAAACATACTGATGGTACATATCCTGAAGATGAAATTGTGACTGTCCATCAGTCCTCCTGAAAAATTAGTAACAATTACAAAAAAAGATGAACAGCTTTATTTGTGGGGTTTTCAGGAACAGAAATATTTGATGCCTCAGTCAATATTACAAAGGAACAGAAGAGAGCAAGGTCCCACTCATAGGATTTTCCAGTTCTCCTCAGCTGACTCATTTCTTGCCAAGGAAAGTTGGCTCTTACTGCGTTTATTGCAAATGTAAATAGAGTAATCATGTAAAATCAGTGTGTCCACAGTTTTGCTAGAGAATCGGCGTCATTGCTGTGCTCCATGACATACTAAAAAGTAATAGAGCATGCCTGATTGCACCCTTGTTTAGGGAAGAGAATGTCAAAGTAAATAAGAGTATTTCATGGATTTTGAATAACAAATTATCAGGCTGGTACTTAGAATGGTCCAAAGCATAAGTACAGCAATCTACTATCAGTCTTCAAGTTGCAGGTAGGAGTTTGGTAGCTGAGAATTAGATATTTGATAAGACCAAAGAATATGTTCTCTTCTCCCATATTGTGTTTCTAGAACTGTGATCCCTGGCATAGTCTAGAGGAGATCTTCCTGGCTTTAACTGCAATGATTTCAAAAGCGATAGGAGATCTTTGCTTTGAGTTTTCTCATCCTTTTTCATTTAAAGTTCTAAAATTTTGGAGATAATTAGAACTAGAAAATATAGATCCATCTTTAGGGCCATCTTAATGCTTGTTTATGTGAGCAAGGGCATGCTGTTATATTTAGTTTAGATTGAATATATAGTGCTGTTCCATGTATGGTGTTCAGATGCTGAAAATACGTTAATATAGTGCCTTTTCCACATAACTACTTGTGGAAAAAGCTATTTTTGCAATGGTCACATTCCTCACTTCTGTGAGTCAAGGCAGAGTAGACAAAGAACTGAATCAGTGTATTTTTCTTAATTCCATTTTAGTTCAATTTCTACTGTAACAGAAGTTCTTACAGGTCAATTTCAACAAAATTTTGAAGCAGTGATTAAAATCTTTTGGCCCATCTGAGCTGCCTGCAAATGGCCAAATAATTTTCTTTCACGGGCAGTTGGGTTCTTCCTCCTGCAGGTTGGACTTTGTCTTTTTGTCTTTCATTATCACATAGAAACTGCTATAGAATGTTATAGCTGGAGAATAAGCTGGAGATCCAGCACTGCTAGAGATGCTTGGTCTGTCCCATTTCTGTCAATATGTATAAAACTGTATACAAGACTGTTTAATTATTTAAAAATATAGCATAATTCAGTCAGAGAGAGTTGAAACTAACAGATTATGGAAATTGCAGTGTAAATTTAAAGTTCTTAAATGCTTAATAATTCAATAAAAGAGAGTGGTTAGGACAGTTAATTGTCTAATTTCTATTTCTGCAAGCACAGAGCAACTGATAAGGGAAGGGAATAACTGTAACAGACTGCATAATGGAATAGGTAAGCAATCATGAAAAATGTAGATTCATAAATAGGAAAGGCCATATTCTGCCCTTGGTTGTATCTCTGAAAGGGCATTGACACTAATAAACTTCTGAGGATTTATGCTGAAGACGTTATTTTCCAGTACCTTGCCAGACTTGATCAGTTTTCGTTTGCAATATCAGACAATCTCAGAATAATGAATTCATGAACTTGCTTTGAAAACGCAGCATCTGTAATTGGATTCTTACAAAAACTTCCTCCTGTTGTAGTATCAAGCAAAGCTTGGTAATAGTCTCTATGTCCTTTGTTATAAGTTTATCTTGCTATTCATGATTGGGTTTAGTATCATTGTAGTATTTATATGAACTACTTAAAACCAGTCAAAAGTACATTTTAAGCAATTCTAAATCTACAAATGTATCTGGTTTAGAAGTTGCTTCAGGAAAAAACTCACCACTTCGTAAAAGTATTTAATAGTAAGGTCACTTTGGTAACTGCTTCTGTTAACTTAAATCTGCTTTGTGTGTTGCCTGAGTCACTTCCAGAAAACGTGGGATTTTGTATGTAGTAGCATCTCAAATTTTAGCTGGTATCTTTCAGCTTTGTTTAAGTGTCTTGAAAGCTGGGCTTCATTTTAGAAACCAAGCTTAGTCTAGGTACTTTGTAGTTATCACTACTGTAGAAACCCTTGCTGTGTTTTTATAGTGGGATTTAATTTTTATTGCTCAAAAAATCTGACTACTGTTGTACCTTATTTATTGAATAATGCTGAAAAGCCCTCCTTGCATATAAGCAGTAAATGCATGCAAATAAAGTATTGTGATTTACTTAGAGATTAAGGAACATGTTCTGTAGTTCCTCTACAAGCAGAGCTCCTATTGAACTGGAAATGAAGCACTGAGGGCAAATTTTACTACAGGATAATGTCTAGTGAATTCTTTACTACTGTATGCCAGAATTTGACTTGATTTGTACTGTGGAATGTACTCTTCTTAATGTTCATTTTTTTTCAGAGCACAGTAATGTCATTTAGGAAAATCTATTTTTAAACTTGCATGACATTATCCTGTAATATAAATCAAGGTATATCTTTCTTTGGGTTCTGTCAAAAGAGAGTACATTTTTTTCATGTGGTTTTGATTATATAAAAGTTGCAATTTTTGCAACAACTTTTGGTTTGCAAATTTTGGTTTGATTTGTTTGTTACATAACAGAGGACAAAGTCTGGGTGTTGTAGACATATATATTTACAGAAATAAGTTAATACATGAGGAAATCCTGAAGCCATTTAAATTTAGGAGTTTGTATGTGGACTTCAGTGTGGCCAGTGCTTCCCTCAAAAATATGTAGATCAGTTTTCCATGGCGGGGGGGGAAAGATGTTTGGAGGAGAAGACAGTGTCTTTTTCAATCTATGTATTTTTAGCTGCATTAGGCGAATGCATTCACAAGATGAGAACTGATATTTTGGTAGTAAATTTTTTAAAACTTCTCAGGAGCATGAAAAAAAATATTGAAGTAAATTTTGCCAAATCAGCAAAATTTGCCAAAGTAGCAGTAAGAAAAAATTGACTTCAGGGATTGTGAGTCCCAATATTTCTGTTTAGATTTCTGAGGCTCTTAATAGTTACATAAACAGAACTTTAGTTTCATGTGATCAGTGTTAAAGTCTCTTACATTTGGGCCAATTCTAATTTTCTCTTTTCTGGTGCTACACAGACTCAAGAAACTGATGAGCTAAGAGCAGCCCATGAAAAACGCAAAGAGAGGCTGCAGATGTTACAGACCAACTACAGAGCACTAAAAGAGCAATTAAAGCAGTGGGAAGAGGGTGATAGCAGGTAAGTAACATAGCTCATTAAAAACATTTCCCTTACACAAGAAATCTGAACAGAAGTATTATGTAGGTATTCAAAAAAGAATTTGATTTGAAGGAAGAAGCTTCTATGGGATGATCAAGACTTTATTCTTTGTTAAAGCAAAATACAGAGCATACCCCCATATGAGAAAAATTACAGTTGAAACCAAGAGTAAAATGTATTGAGCTGACACCTTGTCTTATTTTATTTAGGATCTCATTTTGAGCCTGAGTAGTGGACAAAGGTCTGCTAGGTCTGCTTATTTATGCTTGTCTGATTCCCCAGTCAATTAATTTGTTGACTTGTATGTTTTTAATAATTTTCTATAATAGAACAATTGCTCCTTATGGTTCAAAAAGTTTCTAAAAATAATTTTATTCATTGAACAATGTAGAAATAACAGCCTCTCTAATATTCAGTGATTCAAACATTAACTGAAGCTAATCCTAAAATCCCTTTCTTAATAGGGAAGAGTATGTACATGAGAAGCAGGGTGTTTTCATCATTAAATGATTTTATAATCAATTATTTCTGATAATTCAACAAAAATATTGCAGTAATATATCTTTATTAATGGAAAGAAGAAAGACTACCACATCAAAATTTGAATACTCTGTATATAGTTCTCCCTTAAATTCTTTACAGAACAGTGAAAATTTTATGGAGAATTTTTTTTTTTCAAGTGCTTAGCAGAGAGTTAGAATTTTTGGTAAAGAGTCACATTTGGAGGTATGAAGGCATTTTTTATCAATTCAGTTACCAGACACTGATGAGACACAGTTTTTCAGGCCCTGTTTCAAGAATGTAATTTCAGCAGGTCCTTACATCCTGGTGGCTTTGGTAGGACTTCACCGTGAGCCTACAGTTTAGTAAACACCTATGTGTTTTACAAGAAATAATTCTTTTTGTAATTGGAGCAATGGTGACTAATCTTGACAAAAGCATTGTATCGCTCTCTAACCAAAAAGAGAATCACAGAAATTGCTGCAAAACTGGTAGCTGTTCAGAGAGTCCAGGATGACATAAAGAGTCCCACAGTGAATGATAAACTGTCCCTCATATATAAGTAATGCTTTGACCTATCTGAGCAGATTTGCATTGCTTTGTAATACTTTGGCATTTCCTTAAGAATGGTTTCTTGTTTAAAAAGAAAGTATGTGTGAAAATAATGGTAAGGTGCAAATCTGCTACATGCATTGGTAGCACAGCAAGATTTTTTTAAATATCAAAGCATAAATAACAAATAGATTTGTTTAAATTAGAATGAAAAGGCTTTGTTTAGTTAGGAAAAATATGGATGATTTTCTCTTCTAGCTCACTATTTTAAATTCAGTGCAAACTGGAAATGACTGAAACTTACTGGTTACTTTATGCAATGAAATTATTTAATTCTAAAGCTACATAGGCATTCATGGGCTGCAGAGAGGCCAAGGCTGCAAAGATACAAAAATCTAAACTAGATAAAGACAGTAAAATCAAACTTGATATACAGTGAAGCACTAAGTGTTCTCGTTCTGATAGTTGAAAAAAAAGGAAGAAAAGAAAAAGGAAAGAGAAAAAAGCAACTTATTTTTCTGTTTAAAGTAAATGACAGGAATGTATTTGGGAAAAGTAGATATTGGGGGAAATGTAATACTAAATCTTTATTTGTTCATCTGATTTTTTTTCATCTGTAATTAAGATGAGCTAAAAATTACAGTGTTTTGATAATTTTTGTTGTCAGAACAGAATTTTATGAAGCCATGGTACTGAAAGGAGTTTGTTTTTTCCTTTTAATAGACTTAAACAAAGGAAAGTAGCCAAGGCACAAATAAAAACAATCTGTAAATGGTTATACCTTACACTGTTATTTTGGTATCTCAAAAACTTCGTATCGCTGGTGTAATCTAAATTGTGCATTAGAACTCTGTGCTGGGTACTTATGTGGCACTGCTGATCCTCTGTAAGTGATGGAGGACCCCATTCCTTCTGATTCTTCATAGATTAGAATCTGTTACCGAGATGGCAGCTGATGGGACCTAATCCACCTGTCAGTGTACAGTGTACATACAACTTCCACTGACATATGTGACTGCAAAGATGATGGGGGCCTTATGAGGTTACCGCATTCTCTAAGAGTTTATTTCTATGCCCAGTGGGAATTAATTTGCAGAGAGTTTTAAATTCATATTACAAAGGATTTTTTTAAATAGAATTTTTATCTTTTGCATTATTAAAATACATAAAACATTTTAATTATGGAAAAACTGAAATATTTTAATGTTCTTTTTTTGTGCTTCTAAGTACCATATGGTTATTTTTTCACTAGACAGTAGATCAACAGTTTGGTTTAGAGTGGGCATTAGTGCACTTCCAGATTGGTTTGCAGGGACATTAGAGGAGCTAGTGGCTACCCATCTTTTTGAAAGAGATTGTGTGATGGTTTCACCTTCTGTTTTCTCATACCAGTATTGTAAGGAATGTTGACAGAATGAATGTGGGTGACACTGCTCTGCTACATATTAGTTGAGAGCCATGGTGCCATGCTAGCATCATGTCTGTCTGCAACTATTTATTCAAACTTTTCTACACCACCTTTAAGGTTTCATGCCTCACAGAATGTACAGAATCATATAACATTTATATTCAGTAGATGCTGCAGTTTAAAATTTATATTTTCTGAAAGCAAGGATGCTTTTATTCTTGTGGTCCTAAACCATGTAGATATTTGAAAACAAAAAACCTCTTTTTACTCGTAAACAGGATTGAAAGTAGTAAAAGCAGATACCAGCATGCAGACCCCCGTCAGCTTTGTCAAGAGGATTCTGATGCTGTGTGGAATGAACTGGCATTTTTCAAAAGGGAACACAAAAAGCTGTTGATTGAAAAGTGAGTTCATTTCTTAAATGGTGTTTACATAAAGAAGCATTCTGCTCTTTTTCCTGAAGGTAGTGCTTTGCAGGCCACATAATAGGAATTCCTTGCAAAATTCCAAGATAAAACTGTCTTCTACCAAAAAAAGAAAAGGAAAACATCAGCTCTTTTTTTTTTTTTCTTTTCCCTCCCCCCCCCCCTTTTTTTTTCCCTCTTAAATCAGTGACAAGTTACAAGTTTGCTAGCACTAACAGAAACTGTATTCCATGATCTAGGGATTGTGTTAATTAATGTGGCTCTCATCTGTTGGAGGTGTCGCTCTTCATTAGCCTGTATTTTACACACTGCCGTGCTTCATTTTTGGAATGAGGTGGTGAGGGGATAACCTAGCCAGCCATCCTTGTTTGATCTCTGTGATACATACGCAATGCAGAATGCCTCAGCTCTCTTGGTTCCCTGCCCTGTCCTGCTAATCCCAGCTGAGCTCATTATGGTGTAGCCTTGCTGCTACTCCTGGAGCCAGAGCTGTCCAAGCTAATTACTGGTAGCAGCAGAGCTGCCTGTTAAGGGTCTGGTGTGGATCTGCTAACATGGTCCTTGGTAGTGACCTGCAAAAAGCACGAGGGAGTTGCTCTCTTTCTTGCTGTGCACAGCCTGTCCTTTGGGTTTAGTGCTGATCCCTTCACACAGCTCTTTTAGCTGTAGTAAGTGTAAAACTTGGTGAAGGAAACTCTTACTTTAGAAAACATACAGTTTGCTTCTTTGATCTCATAATTCATAGGCTATTATACTCAGCCAGGCAAAGTAAGAAAATGTCCTTTTATACTAGACAAAAGGAAGTTAGTATGGTATAATTAGCCTTTTGCTGCTATTTAACACTTTCAGTAAGTCAAGTTGTGGGGTTGTGTTTTTTTTTTTTTAATTTAAGAATCATGACATTGTAGAAACTTTTATTCAGCCTTTGTTTTTGTCAGTATTAAATAAAATGTGTTTTCCCAATGGATCACAATGTAAACCGATTTTGTGGAGATACCATGAAGGTTGCTATCACAGAATTTCAGCAGCAGCAAATTGTTTTGTAGTGTGTAAGTCCTTGTGTTGCCCATAAGCTGCTTTAGTGTATTACATACAGTATTGCCAGTAGCTGCGTTGCATGGGGTATTCTTATATCAGCCAGTTACAATTGTGTGCCCGTTCTTGTCACTTCATTGTCACATCTTTGTTTGCTGTTTTGAAAGTGTCACAATAAATTATCACATTTTTTGATTTGTATGTAGGAAAGAGCACTTTCTTGACATACATGTAATTGCAGTTTTAAGTCTCCTTCCATCACTAATCAACACATGCACCATAGGCAACAGTAACTCAGGAGCAATACCATAAACTTCTCCTTTTCACACAAAGCCATGAGAGATTACTTATGTATTGTGCACACCTTGAAGTTTGATACAGTTGGACTGTTTTCGTAGAGTTCCTGTGCAGTTACCTTCATGGCAACACTCTTACATCTGGTACATTGCAGGTAAGTGGCCTTGACTACATTGTGAAGTGGCATGAGCAAACAGTTGAGCTCTTCAAAACATAGAATTTTTAAGTCAAAATGAGTTCTTAAAATTCTGTATAGTACTTCATAAGAAGCCAGTGCACCATTGTGATCATTAAGGTGAACTTGTATGGGTTTAGGTGCTTTTTGCTCCTTATGGGCAATGTAACATTGCTAGTTGAAGTAAGGAAGGAATGGATACCTAACTCCTGTGGTTTTTATAGCTGTCTTCAATGTCTTTCTCTAATAATGACTGTCTTTAATTTGCTGAAGCAAGTCAGCATTTCAAGATCTGAGCTCCTTTTCTTAAGAAAGTCAATATTAAATTTAGTGTACTTTTTAGATCTGTAGATAGGGCTTCTTTATATTGCAGGTACTCTTTCTTAAGCTCTGTGGATAAAGGACACAATCTACAGTTGTACCAGTTACTTACATGTATGATTTTACAAGCAGCGTAAGTAAATTAGGTTAGCCCATAGTTTTTGTGGACACGCTTAATTTGATTTTGAGGTGGGGGTTGGCCTGTTTTCCCACGTGCCTGGTGACAGGACGAGGGGGAATGGGCTTAAGTTGCGCCAGGGGAGTTTTAGGTTAGATGTTACGAAGAACTTCTTTACTGAAAGGGTTGTTAGACATTGGAACAGGCTGCCCAGGGAGGTGGTGGAGTCACCATCCCTGGAGGTCTTCAAAAGACGTTTAGATGTAGAGCTTAGGGATATGGTTTAGTGGGGACTGTTAGTGTTAGGTTAGAGGTTGGACTCAATGATCTTGAGGTCTCTTCCAACCTAGAAATCCTGTGATCCTGTGATCCTGTGATAGACCCTACTGGTCTATCAAGCCTAAGTTGATTTAGAACTTGCATAAGGCAAATCCAGCGCAGCATTGCTTTAAAGAGTATCTGTGTAGGGATTTTATTTTGGTTTAAGTCTGTTTTAACTTTAAATATGTATAATTTCTGTCTGTGACTAGGTCAAAAAGTCAGTGTCTGGGCTACAGTATTATTTGTTGTTGTTTGTTTGTTTGTTTTACCTGTAAGCAAGATTTTCTCTCCCTCCCTTCCTCCTCTCCTCTCTTCTTTCCAGAGGTAGAACAATGATGTAAAATGTCTTTATTTTGCACATACATTGGCCTGAAAATAGATCAATAATAAATAAAGTATAGGGTTAAACCAAGGAAAACCCATTGATGCACCTTCTGAGCTCCAGAATGAAGACATTATCAATACTAGCACACTGTTAACAATCAGTTTGTAAGTTATGAGATCTGTTTTTAATTTGTGAAAAATTGAAGTTGCTTGGGAAGTCAATTATTCTGGTGGTGCCTAATTCCAAATCTTGTTGAAGCTGATAGGAAGACTTTGTGTCAACCACTGCTTTCTTTCAAGTCCTTTTACAAAATTTTCTTCTCATCACAGGCAGGAATTCCTTTGACTTTCATGTAGGCTATTAAACACTCTCCACCTTTGAAGCTGGACACTAACACACAAATAAATATAGGTTTTAGGACGTAAATTTAAGCACCTCTCTTTTACAATACATGAAGTATTCCGTTTTCTTGAAGATCAGAATGCCTAATGTCAGAGTTATTTTTTGGAGAATGTTGATGCAGAATGCATGGCATTGTTACTAGTTTGTTTTTATATCATTAGTAAGGAATAGTATATACATGTTATATTACTTTGCACTTAATAATGGAATATATTTCAGAGCCATGGGCTGCATCCTCTCCACAATTAATGATGTTTAAATTTGATCTGTTTGTGCATATTGTCATGGCTTAACCCCAGAGAGCAACTAAGCCCCACGCAGCCACTTGCTCACTCCCCCCAGGGTGGGCTGGGGGAGAGACTCGAAAGGGTGAAAATGAGAAAGCTCATGGGTTGAGATAAAGACAGTTTAATAAGGAAAGCAAAAGCCGCACACACAAGCAAAGCAAAACAAGGGATTCATTCACCACTTCCCACGGGCAGGCGGGTGTTCAGCCATCTCCAGGAAAGCAGGGATCCATCGCGCCTAGCGGTTACTTGGGGAGCCAAACGCCATCTCTCTAAATACCCTCCCCTTCCTTCTCCTTCCCCCAGCTCTATATGCTGAGCATGACACCATATGGCATGGAACACCCCTCTGGTCAGCTGGGGTCAGCTGTCCCGGCTGTGTCCCCTCCCAACCCCTTGTGCCCCCCAGCCTCCTCGCTGGTGGGGTGGGCTGAGAGGCAGCAAAGGCCTGGACTCGGTGTAAGCCCTGCTCAGCAGTAATGAAAACATCTCTGCATTATCAACACTGTTTTCAGCACAAATCCAAAACATAGCTCCATAATAGCTATTGTGAAGAAAATTAACTCTATCCCAGCCAAAACCAGCACACACATAAAAGAAAGTGTCTTTATAGTGTTACAATCCCAAACTAGATTAGTAAAATATAATAATCACTAAACTGTGGTTATTCAGTGTGTACTTGATGCTTTATGTGTATATTTCTCTTTAATTTCCCCACACTTCCCTGGAAGGAACAGGATTTTTTTGCTATTAATATGATTTATCTTTATAGTAAATGCATTTCAGAATAATTATCCTCTGACTTTATAGAAACTGGCTTCAGTAATAGTTTTACCTGACTTCTTTTTTAAGCTTAATCCCCACTATTTACTCTTTCACAAAGAATATCAGATTATGGTCTACCATGTATATAATGTGGACTGAAAGCTGCATTTTTAGTTTTATGAGTTATAAAATATAATTCTTTTAATTCTTTAGTATTAAAAAACAAAAGCAACAAAAAAACCCAAACCTGTAAAGGTTCAAATTTAAGTTCTCTTTGAAATCTGAATCAGTAGCTAAGAAAATAGTGTCATTTTTAAGCCCTCACAACTCATTGCCTTAAGAAATCCTGTAGCAACTACCAGCTAAACTCACGCCAAAATTTAAGTTACAAACAGGGACAAAAAGAGGTAGTTGAAACAAACTCCTCAGGTATTCTTTGTAGTGTTTACTAATGCTAATGGCCAAGTGAAAACAATTCCACAGCTCTCCTAATATGTCCAGTTTTGGTCTTCTCTCGTGGGTCATTTTCCTTATGAAGTATGCAATACCTGTGTTATGCTGCAGTTGTTTCCTGTTAAGTACCATGTTATTGCGGGCTACAGAAGCAGGTATTATATAGATGTTCATGTTCTATGTTAAGAAAAACATGAGATTTGAACACATTTTCCCCCCTTAAGCAAACAGAAAAATGTAGTAGCACTCAAAGAGTGGTTAACACTCAACTGAGGAGAGTGACCCATGCTTGCATAAATACAGTATTTTTATTTGAGCTGCAAGAAACTGCTAAAAACTTGCAAGACAAAGATCTAGTATAATAAAATCGAAATTTCTTTTATTTAGCTATGCAACACCAGTGCTTTCAGATTCAGGATCTTGCAGCTGCATAGAACTGAAATACCTTCAATGAAAATAGACATGTCATTTTACAGATAGATAGATAGATTTTTTAGAGATAGAGAGATACATATAAACATACACACAGGTATGTTTAAATCTAGTAGAGCTGTCAAGTTTTTAGATAGATTATTTTTAATCTTGGATATTAAGTGCTAATTGTTGTCTTTCTATAAAATTGTATTAACATACATCCTTCAACATTTTCTTCCCATGTTACTCACATCCATCTTTGTATCTATATTATTTGGATTTTTCTGAAATTGAACTGATACTTGACTACAAACTAGCCAATTTAAACTGCTTTGGCATTTCCATATTAAATTCTCATTTGCTGGAGTATAGGCATACCCAGTTGACTATATATAAACTATTGTGAAAGCTTTACAATTTTACATCTTTTATTCTGGATTACTTTGTAGGACATCTTTTAATTGATACCAGCAACACTGAATCATTTGACATAGTTCATTCTTTGACATAAGACATTATGACATAAGTCATTATCTTCACAGCTAACTGTAAATTTCTTGTTGGTATAGTGTGGTCATATGCAGGTTGTGATAAAGAGGAAATGTTTATAAAGTGAGAGAGATAGCCACATTATTCAAAGAACCTTTGGTAGTCATTCTTTCCTCTGAGTGCCTGGGTAACTGTGCATGTCCTCCATGTAGGAAATGTTCTCTGGATCTTTGAAGCATGTGAAATCACTGCAAGCTCAGTAGCATCCTTACTCTGCTATAGCAGCTATTTAATAAAGGTTTCTTATTAGCTTTGTTTTTTTAGGAAAACAAGACCTCATGATTTCTGCTTTCCTTAGTCTTTGTAGAGTCAAAGCAACTGTTCCATATCCTGTGCAGTGGTATGTCACCAGCCAGTTGGCAGGAGCCTAGCTTGGGACCAGCAACAGCATGGGATGCCTCTTGCCTTTCCTTGATATCAGAGAGGGTACGGTAGAGGAAAGCTAAATTTACTGTTCTGGAATGGTGGCAGTATGAAACATAAACTTAGGCTTTATTAGTTTCTCTGCCTCTTGAATGCTTTTTTTTTTCCCTTGTTTTTTTCCTAGAGAACCTGCTGAAAAAAATGGCAGTTTTGATGAACTCCACAATCTCATTGGCTAAACAGGAAATATGCGGTCGTTTCATCAGAGACTTAGTTTTAAAACCTCCATTGTTGCGTGCAACATCCAAATACCCCAGTATTTTTTTTTCTTTGTTCCAATTGATAGCTAGATCGTGTACCAAATTAATTTGGAACAAAGTGCACTCACACTACATTGGTATTAAAAAGCGTCACCTACAGAGTATAGCCCTTCTGACATATGTACTATCTCTGTAGTCTTTCTGTTCTTCCGTTTTAGGAGTGCTGGGACATAGCAGGCTTCTTACTGCAAAATACTTAATTCTCATAGCTCAGGGCTCTTGTTTACTTTACAGTTAGTAATTCTGTACTTCAAAGCCAAATATAGTTAAAATGATGTATTGCTTTAGATTTTGGATGGATAAAAAGATTGCTGAATCTAATACCACCTTACATTCTACTGAAAACGATTAGAGCCTAGATTCTGCAGCGGGTGTTAGGGGGTTCTGACAAAGGTGCACACTGACGGACTGGACTGAACGTTGCTCAGTGGAAATAACAGTCGGGCTCAAGTGTGAGAACTTGAAAGAGTGCAATTGTTGGCTAAAACCACTACAACTGATTTAAAATGTAAGAAAACAGCAGCATTAGCTGTACTACAGGATGCAGTTTTTAAAAGAGTGTTTTAAAGGACCAAAGTCAGAACTGTAAATGCTACATGAAGTCATTTAGAGGCTTTTGCATCATTAACTCACATGGCCCCTTTTCTGAAGAGAATTATTTTCTCTTATAGCAAGCTTCCGGTTACATTTTCACAAGGCACTGTGTCAGCTAATTGAAACAAGTATCTTGTTGTTTTACAGTGAGAGTGATTTGTCAGGGATGATGAGATTAAAGATCTTTAATTGCTGAGCTGGTCTCTAGAACTTTTCTTACCTGTGTCCACCAGATCCGGTAATTTCCTGCATCCTGGCTAACAGACAAATTTAGGGGCTTGCTGTTGTTTTGGAAATTAGATGTGTTGATGTTTTCCTTTGTTTTGTATTTAATCAGATTTTTCTTCTCTGTAGGTATTTGTTCAAAATCCAAGAAGTGTTATCAAATCTCCATAAGCAGCCTGTAGTACTTCAGTGCCTTCTCATACCTGATGAGAATGTGTCATACTGAAAAATGAAGTCATTCTTCCATACTGTATATAAGCAGGGAAAGACAGAATTCAAGTTGTGTTAATGATAAAATTTGGGCACTGTCAGGGAGAAAGGTAGGGACTCTAAATTGGCTTTCCTTTATGTTGCTGGCACAGAAATGTTACCTGCCTTGCTGTTGAGTCACAGTGATTTCTGTAGATTATCTGAATGTTACAGAAATGAAATATTGAACTGTTGGTAAGCACACTGCCTGTGAGAGTGTGCTCTTTTTCTTCTCTCTGTTGCCTAGACAAAAGTTCTTCAGCATTTAGATGAAAACGTATGATTTATTAGCCTACAGATATATATGTATATATAAAAACAAAGAACTAACTGTGTCTTGTATAACTGTACTGAATGTTTGTTGTAAGAAGCCTATGAACCTACAATCTATAACACCAAAGCACGCAAAAGCTAGTAACGTAAGCTGTCAGGCTGCTCTATTAAGAGAGTAATGAGGGATTAATGAATATAGGTTTCTCTCCACACCTTCTATGGAGTTCCTGGGAATTCTGGGAAGAACAGTACTGCTTGATGCTTTCTGGCAACAGCTCATGCAATGCCAGTTTTCCATTTTCCTTGCATGGTACAGATTTTGGAAAAGAAATAGCAAATTTTGGAGTTTAGGTATATCTCAGCTTTGCTAATAGCTTATGGAACTTCAACAACTGAATTTTGCAAAGAAGTAGAGACATTAAGTTTCTTCGAAGGCTCTAAATAATATTTTACAATGAAAATTATTAAGCAGTGTTTATCTATTCTTGCCCTATCTCTTGAACTCTTTCCTAAAGTGTACAGTTCTGGAATTCCAGAAACTCAGATGTGGACCTTTATTGTGACCTTGCATGGTCTTTGTGAAGAACTGCTTGGCTGTCTTTTTCTGCATGGGGCAGAATATCCATATACATACAAAAGTTTAACCTGCCTTAATGTTTTTGGGTCTTTTTCTAATTTGTAAAGAATTCAGAATGCGTGTTCTAAGAAGTATTGATGTATTTGCATTTTTCAAATATGATCACATGAGAATAAACATGCAGTCTTCCAAATTTTCCTAAAACTCAAATACTTCAGTGTAAGAAATAATTTAAGAAGCTGTTTTGCATCCTCACTTTACATTATTGGAAACCAACTCCATACTAAAACCAGGCTGTGGGTAGTAGAGTCTTTGGTGTGTTGGTCATCTGAGGTTTATATAAAGGTTAAAAGCACTGATGTGACAATAAAACTATCTTGATACTCATGCAATAGAGTCCTCACCCTGAGGACTTCTCTGAGTTACATTGATTATACTGGTACCCTAGTCATGGCCCTTCAGGTTGAATCTGTTCTAAACTAACTACAGGTGAACACTGTTTAAGAGGCTGTTCTAATGGTCTTGTAATAAAGGAATGAAAAAATTTAAATTAATGAGCATAATTCATACAGCATAACTTTTTTTTAAACTCTTTTTGGCCAATCAGCAAGATTTTGTGCTACAGTAAAACAAAAGATTACTAAATGGTAGATAAAACTTTAGGCATGGGTTTCTACCATCCTTTTGCAAGCTAAAGGTTATGTTGCAGGTTATTTTGAAACTGTTTTAGTTCCTAGTCGCTAGCGCATCTTTGGTTTTTGAGTGACTATTAATTTGAAATATATCTCAAAACTCGTTCTTGACAACTATGACATTGTTCACTTTTTTGTTTTGTGAACAGACATTGGATTGGTGTGGGGGGAGTTGCTTTTATCCTTTTTCACTCCTGAATGTGGGTTGTAAATCAGAGAGACTTTACTTAGCACCAACAGATAGCATTTCCTGCAATTTTCATCCATCCTATAAGTGACTGAATTGGGAAACAAGAATGATAAAGACATATTTCTGGGAAGAGAATGGACAAAGCCAGATAGATAGCTCAATGACTCTGTATAGTCAAATACTCCATTTCCGCAGTTAATTAAGACTACAAGTTTCTCTGTGTAAACTGTAAGTTTACAATTTTCTACCTGGAAAGGAATTCCAGTAAATCATTCTGGATAGTTTGAATGTTCAGAAGATGTAAGTAAAGCTAGTACTTTTTGCTTTATTCTTCTTTTGGCAGCATTATCCCCAGACATATGTAATGGTTTTTGCTCTCTCGCACAGTCTAGATCAAACACCTGCTCCCAGGTTTACTCTCACCTCCCAAGGCTGTCAGTTGACACATAAATATACAGACCCATGAAAAGAGCATATTTTGCTCTTACTGCAAGCAAATGTTCTTGAATCATAATGCTGTGGGAACAAAGTGAAGAATTTCTGTCAGAGTAGTATTTCACATGTAAAAGTTGGGTAAAGTTTCTGCCTAGCTTGTTTCTCCTTACTAACCAATTTTTGAGTAGTAGATGATTAAAATCGGTGTTTGCATCACAATGTGTCAGACTTTCTACACTAATTTATGACAGCCTCTTCCTATATTTTCTGTACGGGCTTTTTACAAAAATATATGTAATCTGCATGTGCATTCTACTCTGATTTTACAGAGTAGAATTTTTACCCTTTTGAAGACTCATGAACGGGAAGTACAGTTCAGTTTTGCTTACCTAGAAAACCTTTCTATCTTCTCAAGCTCTTTTCTGGGGGGAAGAAAACAGAGCTGTTGTCCCATTTTTCTTTCAAGGATTATTAAGCTATTAGGCTTAAGCTTTGGATAAGAAAAAATTCCCTGGCACTACTTTGACCCAGTGCCTTTAAAACTTACTTATTTTGGTTACTGTAATAAGCAACACTGCTGTCCCTTTTTAAGGACCCTGATAAAGAGCATGCAAAGCTTGCTTAACAGTCTTTTTCCGTCTAATTTTCTTCTTAATTTGGCTTTCCAGTCTTTAACAATCTTCCATGACTCTGGAGGAAAACATTTGAAAAGGCAATAGTTAACCTCGTGGACTCAGAGGAAGGCTTCCCTGACTGCAGCAGCTCCTGGCCTAGCCCCCTGATATCTGTCCACACCAGCAACAATATGCGTTAGGAGATTGTGGTTGGTTCTGCGTATTTCTCCAAAGAGTCGTCCTGCTGCAGTCTTACAACATGTAATCCTTGGGAAGGAGTCAATTTCCTCAGTGGGTTATTCCTTCTTATGTATTCAGCTCTATAAGAAATGAGATTCTCTGCTTGGTTTTATTTTCCAGATAAAATTCCCTGGGACAAATGGGGAAAAAAAAAAAGTCTTATTGTTTGTTTGGATGTTTATGTTAGACTGCCATGAGCCCACTTTCTTAATTCCTTTTATCTGTATGCAGAGGAATGTAGGAGTCTCCTGCTAGCCCTACCTGTGAATGCTGAAAGCTGCTGGTGAGCAAGGGCTGGCTTATGGGATGTCTGTCACTCAGGAGGCAGTGGTTTGCTAGAGGACTAACTGGAGTCCTCTAGCAATGGTTAACCTAGAGTCAGCAACTCTTGAGGGAAGGAGCCCTTCAAACTGATAAGTGCAGGGAGAAAGTTTATGCTGTAGTTCAGGCTATGTTTCTAAATTACCTTTTCTTTAATGCATTGAGACCTAAGCGCATATGTGTGTATGTACCTTACATTTGGAGCTGTGTGAGGGCTCCTGATGGTATCTTTAGAACTGCTGACAATTAAAAATGATGAGTACTAGGAAATTTTGTTCTAGCAAGAAGATATATTTTGCAGAAGCCCTGCTTATATGCAGATGGTACGAGCATTTCACTTATTCTAGTAACTTGATAGGTAAGCAACTGTTACAGAGAATTTCTTGCTGATGCCTAGCTATAATCTAAAAGAAATCAGAAGTAATTCATTTGGCAGAACTGATTCCATAGCACAGTTTTTATTATGCTGCCTCTTCTTATATTCCAAATGAGTTATTAAAAAAATAACTAATGGGGGACTAATCAAAATTATTATATTGCTATAAAGTAGAATTCAGAATATTGTATGATACTGGAAAGAGCAGATACTATAACTGTGGGTCAAGGTCAGTACCTTTAAAAAATTATGCAATACTAGCATAAACTATTAGTTGAGTAGATTTGATCTCTCTTGATTTCTTACCATCCTTGTTTCAATATTGCCAAATGAGACTGTGGCAGTCATAGTTGGTGGACAGAAACGAAACATCTGTACATAAAACATCATGCTATGTGCTTTCCTGCTCTTCTTGGTGCCTTTTGTATATATATGTTGCAAGGAAGAACAATGGCTTTCATGCAGTTATTGATAGGTAACAAAATACTTTGGGATCTCTTTTTCCTCCCTCTTTAAGAAATGGTCCTGAGCAGAAAAGTGTGTTGGACATGAATACATATTTTAAATAAGATATTCAGTTCATCTATTAGAGATAGGATTAGTGTATTTGTTCGTAAAATTAGAAACAGCAGTCACATAAGTCACCTTCATTATTGGCAAGTTTGGTAGGGTGTTACTGTAAATTTTCAGGGTACATTTTTCAGTTATCCAGTCATCTTTAGGACTCTAGCAACCTTGAGTATAAACTAACCAGGGCTGACAAGACTTTCCCAGTGCCATCAGAAATCAGTTGCTTGCCATGTTTTGAAAACTTCTTAAACCTCCAGCTAAAAAACCCAGTCTGAATTGGTTGAAATGAACCTTTGTGAAGAATGCATCTAGATACAGGCCAAATGATAATTCCAGTTTCAACATTGCAAGCTTTTAGAAGTGGTTTACTGTGTTAGCATTACCATTGCAGATACGAGTTTCGACTGTGAGTTTAATGAAACTTAATAAAGTTTAACTGAGTGGTTACTTACTTTCTTTTCATCTAGATTGCTGATAGGTAATGAATCTCCTTTGCCTAAGGTTATTCATGTATACAGCTAGAAGATGTTTTATGCAAATTTTCAGAGACAATTTAGAGTGGTTTTTTTTCTTGCTTTATACACATTGAAATTTAGGTAGGTTTTATTTTTAGTTTTAGTTTTCTCAACAATTTATTATGGTTAAGACCTTGTTTACAAACTTCTGTAGTTTCAACAGCCTGCAAGGTTTCACCTGCTCCACGTATCAATATAAAAGATTGTGTAAGTTGTCAGAATACTTCACAGTATTTGATAAATATTTGCACAAAAGTCATGTCTGGTATCTCTCTATTGTTTTAAATTATATCCTAGGAACTTCCATTTTTAAAAGTTGAGTTAAATAGTAGAATGAATACACAGCATAAATGTGACAGAGGCTTTAAAATGCAGTAGTAGCCTTTGACTTAGTCAAGAGAAAAGGTGCAAAGATGTGAATTTATCATGAGCTAGAAGCGATCAATTTATACTTACACTCAGGTTTGTTTATCTTTCCTCTTGACCCGCATATTTCCATTGTATTCAAATCCCATCATTTGTAATTGAATTAGGGTTCAAAGGTCTATCTTCTCTGAGTCTACAGAGCAAACCTTTTTCTCCAAATAAAAGTTTTTTGGTTTCCTATTATGATTACCATAGACTTTTCTTTTGAGTTCTACACTGCTGTATGTGTTCCATTTAGAACCTTAATCACTTCTGTTGTTTAAGTTAGTTTTTTCCATAGACCTCTTTTTTTTTTTTTTTTTTTTTTTGTCCTGGTTCATCAGCCTTAACTGCAGGACTGCGTAATTTCTCCTTGTTCATTCCTTACTTGTTCAGTTTCTTTTGTTGATGTTGCGTATAGTTTGCTTAGCAGCACTTTGGTACCTGCATACATCATATTCCTCCTTTTGTACAGGTGTGTCATCTCTAAATGAACTTCAGCTTCTAGCTTTTCCCTGTACAAATGGAGCTTAAAATCTCATTGTCTTAAATGCTTAGAAGGTTGAGTGTTTTTAGTTGTGTAATAGCAGAAATAATAGTGAGAACATGTTTATGAGATGCTAACTTAAAATAACACACAAACTTAAATACAACCATAGAATTTAAAAATTTCTATTTTAAAAGGGCAGAAAATAATTTTTTCTTCAAAAAAAGGATGATTTATAAATTTCATATGTTATATATTTTATTGCTTGTTCAAACAAAAACGTACATTGTATGAAAAGAGAACTAGAAAACACCCTGCTTGTCAACTGATATATTGTCATTAGGAGTCTTGTGAAAGGGTAAACTGAAAGCATTCTCCATGTTCTATGTTACTGCTTTGCAAAACAGACAGTTGACTGTTGCTAAAATTTTTGTAGATCTGTTCTTCTCTTGCAGTTCCTAGATACACTCATTGCTGAATTTCCCTACTAGGTAAATAGAGTGCTGAAATACTTGTGCCACGCAGTATTATAATCTGAAACAGATTATTAATTATTATTGACAGATTATTAACAGATTATTAACAGATAACCTGCAATGTAAATTTATATGTAATGTAACCTGCAATGTAAATTTATAATTTCTTAAACTTTGTTTAGTAACCACTGAATTTATGAGGAGAAAAATTGTTTGATATCAGATACAAAAGGTTTATAATATGCTTTTATTTTTCTTTTTTTTTAAACCAAGTTTGTAGTTGTACATAATCGTAAAATGTGACATTTGCAGAGGAACCCTAAAAAAATTGCTAGAAGCGCCTTTAAATGGAGATTAACATAAGGCATCTAAAGTATCATCCTCAAAATTGCCTGCTCTTGAAACATCTTCAACTCCCAGTGTTTCTACTGTCAAAAGATGGAGGAGGCATGTGCTAATGTTCAAAGATTTCTTTTCAGTATCCATGCCTCCAGACTACAATCATCTAGAAATACTTTACACAGAAACTAGCTTTCCACAGTAGAAATATCTTCAAAGATTCCGTCTCTCAGCTTCAGTTTATGTCTTGGATCTTTTCAGATGACATAAACACGTTGCCCTTTGCTTAGCACTTGCTAAATCAAACACAAGTTTTTCAATGCACAGGGAAATCCTCTTTCAGTTAGGATCAAAACCTGGTGCATTTCTTTTCATTGTTTGATGTGTTAATTGAAACTGATGTAAAAAATGATGCAGTAAATCCAGTGAGCATATGCTTAAGATAATTATAGCAAATATTAACTTCCTCTGCTAAAATAGTCTTGGAAGCTCTTTTTCAAAATATCTGAACTTTGTCACTGCTGTTCTGACTCTCTGGTTCCAGTAGGTTAGTATTCCGCATTACCACACACAGAGTTTATTTTTGATCCTTTGAGTTGAAGGATTGCAGAGGCAATCCATCTTTCACCCTCAGTAAGTGAGGGAAACATGTCACTAGAATCCGTGCAACAACTGGATCACAGGTCTCTTCAAGTACTTAATCCGCTTTATAAGAGTTGAACGTGCATCATTTAAAAGACTGGTGGGGCAGACATAGTCTGCGAAAGGCAGTCCCCATTTTGGGGAAAAAACACATGCAGATGTTTATCTTCAGAACCACTTGAAATATTTTTTGGAGAGAGAGGGAGAGTTTCATAAAGATAAATCAGTTCTTACCTATGACGTTGGTAGATCTGAGTGATGGGACACTGAGGGAGACAGCAGTGTAAATGAAAGACTGGAAAGCAAGTATCTCCCCTCACCACTGCTTTTTGTCACTATGTTCTTTCAGATTGAGTCATTTCTTTCAGTGTTGCATTATACTTAAGCAGTTTTCTGTGGCTTCTTTAGTTACCTTGAATTCCTCAGAGTCCCTTCTTGCTCCTTAGAAAGTTCTTACATGACCCTTCTTTGATGCTTCTTCCAGCTGATCATGTTCACTTGTTCTTGGGGAAAGTAGCAGTCATACAGTCTCTGCAAAGAATTTTACTCTTCAAGAAGACCACATTACACCCTTTCCTCCTTTTTGTTGAGCTGCACTCTTGTAACAAAATATGCAGGCTACAGTATTTTTGTGGTGAATTTTAGAGAATGGAACTAGATGTGTATTTTTTGTTATAATGCAGGATTTTGTTTTGGTTTTTTTTTTTACAAGTTCTAGCTAGAGTAGCATGTCAAAAATATTCAAAAGTGTCAGAGCACATTTTATTACCAAGTTGAGAACAAACAGAGAAGAAGGAAGAGCTTCTTGTTTCTGTATGTGACTCTTCACATTGCAATTTTTGCTGGTTTTTACCTTGAAATGTAAAAAGACTTCTCAGTGATTGTAAAAAACCACTTGACTGCACAGTCATGATAAAAAGCCAGAATTATTTGTGCATTCCTTTTTCATCTTCTGTTTTTGTATAATTAATGCAATATGTATCAAGATTGTATATTTTTATTTTTCTCTGTTACCACTATATTTGCCATAAAAATTTTGTAGAAGATAAAGCTTCAAGGTTTTGTTGTATTGTGCTTGTTTTTCAGAAAGCAAAGATTGAATAGAAATCAGTATAGAATGTGTTCCCACATGAGCTATATACTTAGAAATTTACTTAATGCTAACCCTGTTGGCCTTGAGTGGCCCAATCTGTGCATTCAAAACTTAACAAGTTTATGAACCAAAGATTTTCAGGCTTCAGAGACTAGAAAAATGACAGAAACCAAGAAACCGAATAACTAATTAGGATGGGATGGGACGGGACGGGACGGGACGGGACAGGACAGGACAGGACAGGATAGGATAGGATAGGATAGGATGAGCGTAATTGGTTCAGAAAGGGAAGCTATACCTGTGTAAACTTCTCCAGACAGGGAAAAAAAAAAAAAAAAACAAGCTCAGGATGTAGGTAGCAGTCTCCCCAGTGGTATGCAATTTATCTTTTTAGGGTGCTGACAGTGATGCAGAAATGCGAAGTGAGATTGGAGTTGTGCAGGACGGCCTCTAATCATGGAAGGTTTAAACTATCCACATAGAACCTGCATCATTATCTTGCCAAGACAAGTTGTAGGAAAATACTGTTCTGGATTTTGAGTGGTATACAGAACTTAGTTGAGAAAGCATTGGAGAGAAAGCCTCTAAAATGATCTTCTAAAATGCTGTGTTGTGAGGGATTGTTCTGTCAGCGCTTTGCCTTTGGAGAACTTTGTGAAGCTCCCATCAGCCCATTTTTTTCCACTTATGAGGTCTCTCCTAACAGCAGCCCAGCCCTCTAGTGAGTGTATCAGTTGCTCCCATCAGTTTTATATCATCTGTGAACTTGCTGAGGGGCACTCTAACACATCTTTGAGGTTGTTAATAAAGACATTAAGCAGTACTGGCTCTGGTATGGATCCCTCAGGGATGATTTTAATTGATAGCTGCCAGTTGTTCTCCACACCACAGATCATCACCCTTTGAGACTAACAGTCCAGCCAATTTCCCAGCCATCTTACCTACTTTTCAATTCCAATCTCAACTATTTGGCAATAAAGAGGTATTCAGATTCAAGGTATACACCATTGCCTGCTCTCACTGTATTCCTACAGTCTGTCATCTCAATCCGGTTGTTAAAGCAAAAGTTTTCCTTGGTAAATCCATGCTAGCTGTTTACAGTCACCTTCTTGTCCTTTGGGTGCCAGGACATGATTTCCAGGATGATTTGCTTTGTAACATTCCTAGGAAAAGAGGTGAGGCCTGTATTTCCTCACATCTCATCCTTTATGAAAATGGGTTCACGAGATGTTTGCCTCTTTTTTTTTTTTTTTTTTTTTTTGGTAAATTAGTTTGAAATAGTAGCAGAAGAGAGTAGACCAAATCAATTGACCTGGGGGTATTCACTTTCCAGAAAGGGAATGACATAAAAATGAAGCAACTAAACAAAAAACCTCCCAACACTCTAAACAGTAGAACAAGCAGTACAGAAAACCTATGAACAGTTGGATTCTGTTATGAAAGTTACTGTAGCTGAGCCTCACCTAAAAGATGTGCTACAATTTAAAAAATGAAATTTAAAAAAAACCCCGAACTTCCACACACACCCCCACCCCCCCCAAAAAAATACAGTCTTAAAAAGCTCTCTGTAAATTCTCAGTGGGGAAGCTGTTGTGGCCCTCACAGAGAAGAGGTTAGGATTTAAAACTTAAGCTTGCATTGGTGAGAACAGGTAGACCAATAAACAGTGGCAGGGGAAAAAAAAAAAGAAAAATGGGGAAAAAAA